>JBBPQH010000182.1:0-25775 GCA_038092475.1 Boletus tomentosulus
CTACGTCCTCGACACCCAAGAGATCTCAGACGCTACAAGTATGCAACCATCCTTTTGGAGTAACATACTCACATGCTTACGCAAAGTATTGAGTGTCCGACACCTTACTAGCGCACTTACAGCGAGAGAGACCCTCGGCCGTCGCACTAGGCTACGGAGCGGAGGCAGACACTTTGCTAGAAGTCCTTTTTCAGGACTTAGCAAGACTTGAAGCAGGCTTAGACCGCTTCCAGAACTTTGTGGAAGATTGAATCCAAGGATCTCGCCACCGTTCGACATCGGCTTCGGTAAGAGACCTGGCCACCCCACCTCCAAACCTGGAAGAGTGGGTCAATGACTTTATCGGGCCGCTTATCCCACCTGGTATTGTTAGAGAGTTTCTTCCTGACGCCATACAGGAAGGCTTTTACGAGACTGAATGAGAAGCAGGTTTGAGAATCAGAGCGTGGTTACGTGAGATTCCCCCGCTTCCAGTAGTACCTGATCAAGGTCACTTCGACCAAGGTACCCCATCCGCTTCAAGGGAATCCTCACCGGATCCTTTGTTTGTACCCCGACTCCCGTCGGCAGTTCCAGAGCAAGTCATCGCCGGTCCTGTTAGACATGCCCGAGTTCGCAGAGAGCCACTGATCTACAGATGTAGACTGGTTCGAACTGAGTATCCTTGCAGGAACTCATATCTAAGATCCAAAGAGGACTTAGACCTACAAAAGAAATTTCCTTTCTTCTGAATGGGTATTGTAGTACCCATTGTACTCTTATCTTGCATAACAGCGATTTTCTTGACTGTCTGGAGTGTACCTCGACGAAAGAACATAAGGTTCAACGCGGGATACATCGACAAGTCTCTTTACTTCGCCATCTCTGAGATCGACTGGAAAGCGAATCAGAACGCCTGGGAAAGAAAACCAGACAACAACGATGGTTGGGCAGAAGTCGAAGAAGTC
The DNA here is from genome assembly GCA_038092475.1 of Boletus tomentosulus. NCBI lineage: Eukaryota > Fungi > Basidiomycota > Agaricomycetes > Boletales > Boletaceae > Boletus > Boletus tomentosulus. The sequence continues at coordinate 948 of JBBPQH010000182.1, forward strand.
AACACCAGCAGCTCGGAACCAGAATTCTCCATCCCTGAGTGGTATCAGTGGTTACGAAACTGCCTCCATTTGGAAAGACTGAGAGAACTTGCGATTAATATCTTCGCAGACCACTTGAACGTTGCACTCTCGGTAGAAGAATCCGAAAGGGAAAACCTTGGGATTGACAACATCCCCACAGGAGGAGAACCCTTCCAAGCACCAGCGGGAGCTAACTGGTACAACGGACCTACGCCTTTTGGTCCTTACGGTCGGAGCCTTCAAAAGGAAAGTCCAGACAGTCGTCCCCTGCACGCCCCAGAGCACCATCCCCTTCCCAAGGTCGTCGACGGAGCCGCCGCCAGTCACATCCACCATCATCAAAGACAAAAAACCGTAAGTCATTCGTGCACAAAAAAGTCCATTACTGAATACAATGTCATCCAGTAGCAGAGGTTGTGATAACGACGACCCCCCCCCACCAGCAAGACTATGATCCGCTCCTCCAGAGAAGCAAGCCCTCCTGCCGTTCCAGTCGCAGGTCCGTCCCGCCGAAGTCCCCCCCAACGTTCAAGCTCATCCATGGGCCGACCCCGCCCAGTTCCGCCCCCAAATACAACAACCCCGCCTGGCCCCACTCCCGGGCATCCATACTCACTGACTGGGGTACCGATGGTCTTGAAAGCCGGATTTGACAAGGTCCAAGACGAGCTTGCGGAGTTGCGGTGTAGAGAGTCGTGCCTCTCTAGGTGTGAAGGGAGCGTTTTTCCCACCTTTTACAGATCTAGCATCGTCATCAAGACGTCGTCATCGCATTCTATCGCCCATCCGAGTGTATCCGGTAAGTACTTGTCTCATCCGCTCTTATCGTTCAAATCCGGAATTCTTCGGATTCGTTGGATACTGTCTCTTTCGGGTCGGATTTGTCGTCATTCATATTTACCATTATCTTATCTTCGTTTCGTCACTATCATACATCTATCCCCTCGATTCCTCTGCCCTAGTTTATTTTCCATTCATTTCCATTCCATAGTTACAAAGTCAGGGTCATGCCCTAGACTATAAAGACCTGTCTTCAGGATTCGAATACATCTTTCTTTCACTCGGAAATTGAGGTCAGACAGTCTCAGTCTTCTCTCGTCGTCGTCGTCGTTCCCCTCGTCGTCAATCCGATTCAGTATCGTCGGATTCGTCGGATTCATCGCGTTTCAGTGCACTCGGCACTCTCAGCTTGCACTCTTATCTTTCCTCATTGTTTGCTCGTCGTCGTCATCGCCTTCCCACGCTTATCCGCATTCTCGGATTAAGTCGGATTCTCCACAACGTCGAGGTCTGTCATTGCAAACCCTTCCTCTGTCTATCCTGTATCCTACCTTCCTTGGGACGAGTCATACTCGCACCCCTAAACCCATCACACACTGACTATCTGTTTTACAACGCGGACGTGACCTATGCGTGCCCTTTATTCACAGCCTTGAACTGGCACTTCCGCACACACCCGCGGGCCTGATCACCATGGATATGTTATGCCCTGCGTAAACATCCAAGTCTTACACCCATTATCGATCAAGTCGCTCCAAGGGATATAAAGCATGCAGCTTTTAAATTGACATCTCTGTCCTGCTCAACTACAACCTTTTATCATGTCTGCATCCTCTGCTAGTCACCTATCATGTTCAAGGCCTTGTTTACTCTCTCCCTCTTCACTGCGGCCGCCTTTGGACAAGGTGTTGTCATTGTGGAGCCAACCAAGGGCCAAGTCGTGAAGCCGGGGAGTAACCTCACCATCCAAGTAGACCGTACCATATGTGACACTCCCTATTTTTCTTGCTGTGTTGCCGGAATACCTTATTAATTACATTCTTCATTCCCTTTCACTTCTCAGGCCTTTCCAATGGGATCTGCAGAGGTTGCTCTTGTCATCGGCTTGGAGTCTTGCCCCAGTCAACCTTGCCCGCCCCCTTCAAACTCCATTGGTACCATCTTGTACAATGGTGTATATCGGCCAGAAGCCCACGACCCATATTTGAAAGTTGCGTCCGAGAGTTTCACCGTGCAGGTGCCTAGCTCGACTCCTTCGGGAAATGCATCGATCACTGCACTACATGTCTCGCTCACTGGGGTGAGTTGATACGGCTCATCTGGGACAGGATGCTTACTTTGTGTGATTGCCTGTAGGTTGATCACACCCCATCCATTGAGACGCTGAACCAGTCGATCATCATTGAGTGAGGTGCATATCAATCAAACATGGAGTCATCGTCGATCGAACATTGCACTAAATTGTGTGGAACTTCAAGCTTCAAGTCTCCATCTCAAGGACTTTGCTGATGCTTTCTTTCCTCTTCCGTAAATAGATGCTTGTGTATTACATCCAGAACAACTACGTAGCACACACAACAGACCTTACACAATACAATTTGTCGTCCATTTGTCTGTTGGCAATACACGGGTATTGTTCTCAAGTCCTATCAATCCACCTTTGCTTCTAGAAGGAATCGACTGGAATGTAGCCTTCTAAGAGGTTCGTTCACATTGGTCGAACAGCTTGAGCGACAGGTCCAATAGTAGCTAAGTCATGTTCAGCATGAGCAGAACCAAACCATCTCGGGCGATGACAGGCTGATGTGAAAGTCGAACAATCCGAGGCATACGGAGATGTCCTGGAGTAGTGGGTGGATAGACCGAACAACGCCATGCATCACAAAGTTTGTCAAACTCCGCTAACCCCAGATAAGGCAATATCGAGCCGCGGCCCCTTTGCCGACACGGCAACACACGCTATACGTCGTTCGTCACTCGCGCACGCGTCCAAGCACACGATCGTCTTCCGACGATGTCGTCCCTCCCACGGTATGCGCATATATTCTCCTTGACAATACGATTTGTGTCGATAGCCGAATATATTCAGTTCCAAAACCAAACCCCAGTCAAAGTGAGCTTCTTGGTCGAACACGAGTAGGTGACATTGCAGTGTCTTATTCGTTCGTTCTCCGCTTAACTGGACCTGTTCTGATACGACGTTGCATTACAGTGCACTAAACTTTTTCTCGTTCATATAAGCTATTGTGGACTCTGCTCCATCTCTCTCATCCAAATCCACACGTCGTTGTCGTCTCATCCTCGCCAGCCCTAGCAGGCTGATAGAGTGTGGGCAGTAGAGCTTGTCAAGCGATCGATCGTACTCTCGATGAGGATGTCAAGTCACTTGCCAGCATTGAGTCCAGCAGCGCCTTCCCCCTGAATGAAGTTACACGCAGTCCGTACCCACTGGAACAAATGATGAGAATGGTCGACCGAATTGAAGCGGGCGACGTCAGAGATGTCTGGGGGTGCGGAAATGATGGCGATGGGGTCAGATACGATGTGAGTAGGTGCCGGATGGATGGCGCAACGAGCGGCGCATGCTGCGAGTCAAAATGGCTCGAAACGCAGATGCTAGCTGAAATCCAAGCGAGACAGCACGAGTGCTACAAGCGTAAGTCGGCGCACGTACCTAGAACACTCACACCATCCTACAAGCATCCCAAGTGGCCAACAGGCCAACCGAACCCACCAGGTAATGATGGTTGTGCGTTCAACTTGTGCCTGTATCAGCCACCGAACCCAGTTGAACGACTGCTTGGGTGTGGATTTTAGTGGCGCACTCCAGGCGGCGGTGGCAGCGGCGTGGGTGGGCCACGTACAAGTCACTGTCGTGTCGTTGTCGTCACTGAGGCGTGCACACTGCGTTCGTGCACTAAGCACTATAGCCCGAGTGGAGACGTGTCACGCGCCAGATACAAAGTCGCGTCACCTTTTAAAACTCCGAATTATCTCGCTTGTCTCCTCACTACCATCACACATCTCCCTCGTTTTAACCCTTCTTTCTCACCTCAAGCTCTTCAGGTAAGTTCTTCATCTTTATTGAATATTCAAAATGACAGCCTGACCAAAATTACAGGTTGAACACATGTTCTTGGGTGGATTCCATCCTCGAAGGTCTGGATGTAGCTGATTATGTAATCAGCACCATGTTCGGTGAGTACCCACACCTACCTCAGCACGCACGACGATGAAGATAGCTGCATATAGCAACCAGGACGACAAAACACTAGCACGCTGCATGGACAATGGTGCGAATGATACCATTTCAGCTCAGTTTCAACATTCACTCAATCGCTGCTCTGTTTTGTTTGCTCCAGTCTGCGCACTTAAAGCTGTTCCGGATGTGTACACTTTGTCTCCTTCACATTGATTCCACCTATCAGTGTCGCTCGATAAACTGCTTGTTGCTGTACAATATCGTCGGATAGATTACCATGAGATGTATCGCACGATTCGCACTATAATGAATAGATTGTTTGTCATACGATATATTCGAACTGAGCGATCCGAATGAATATCGTGGCTGTCGAGTAATATCGAACCTCAGCGTGACGACATCCGCGACGAAAACCATCGATTCTACAGTAATCGAACGAAAATTGAGTTTTTTCGTATTCGGATATATTCACGCTGAATGTTCGACAGCCACTCCGGGTTCGACAAGGGCTATATCCGTATATATCCGTATCTCGAGTTTTGACAAACTTTGTGATGTGGGCGGAGTGAGATAGAGTCTCGATATCGGTGGCGCGGCAACTCACACTGCCACTGGCAGCCTGCAGATCAATTGAATAAAAGACATCCCGGAAGTAGACTTGCCGTTCGCCATTGGATGAGGTTGGAAGTTCTTCTGGAAATGTAGCCTGGTCGATGTTGTTGAGACATTTCATACGCTGCATACTTTGAAGTTTGGCTGTTTTATGGTTAGGTGGCTGTGACTTTGCGTACTAGGGGGTAACGTCGACCATTTGGTGCGCTCAACGCCATTGAATATTCCATTCAGATGAAGCTAACACTCGGCAGTATGGCATCTGCTGGCAAACACATAGTAACCTAATGCCTATCCAACCAATTCTCGTTTCGAAACGACCACCAACCCAAGAGTCGCTTCCAGGTGAAGCTGACATTGACCGTTTTGCGACGCTCTTCTTGCCTGCCACTCCACCTGCTACGCCAACACTCATTGACTTTGACTCTTCACCCAACACCGAACCCAGCGCCCGTTCACGCAAGTCAACAGACTCGGACTTTGGTGCGTTTGTGTCTGTTCCACCGTCTCAGGACCCTCTCTCTCTCGATGCGCCCCTTGTTCCGTCCCACAATCCGAGCAACCATAGTCTCGTCTATTTTGATCAATTCACTTCTCATGCCAAGATAGCTGCGGAATGCAGTAGAAGAGGCGTGCTTGACGAATTGCTCGAGCACCAGGATGACCCCATGTACTTTCTCAATACCCATCCAACTACGCCACCACCTCCGCCTCAAGTCTCAACGTCCCCAGCAGTTCCCATTCCCATCCCCACATCCACTCACGATGCCCTGGCAGAGGCGCTCGCCTCAGATATGCTTAACCCAAAACTCTTCAGAACAGAGCGCGGCGGGAGCGTCAAAGTCGCCCTGAGTCCCTCCAGAGCTCGTGTCCCACTTCCACCACGTCTGAGCGCTGGCAGTCCCTCGCCCCCTTCGATATCCTCCTCGACAGATTCCAGCGCATCCCTCCCCATCTCATCTCAACCGACCCCACCATCCTCAAAATCGGCATCGGCATCGACCGTATCGTCTTCGTCACATCCCGCACACGCCACGCTTTCGCGCATCTCGTCCAATCTTGTATCACTCCTACCGTCCGGCCGTCCTCGCTCGATAGCGTCCACCGTCGTCCCCTCTTCTGCACCATCCTCTGCACCGACCACCTATTCTCGGTTTTCCTCCCCATTTGCAAGCACCGCGGTTACGCATGGGTCACCTTTTGCATCAACGTCATATACCCCACCCACGGGTGCCCCAGGGTTTACAGGCGACCGTGCCTGGGATCACGGGTTCTCTGATATGCTGGAGCAAGAGGAAATGCTCGGATTGGTGGATCCAATTGGCCTAGGCCCAGGAGCGGCGACGGGGACGGACCTGACAACACACACAAGGCATGGCAAAGCCAAGGGTATCACGTTCTGTGGCAGGTCAGAGGGCACAGCACGTGTACTCAATGAAGAGATGGCCAATCTGGTGCGCGTCGCTGGTTTTCTTTTTTAGGACTGGACGCGTTGACGCGCGCGCATATGTCTAGATTCAACCGCATTTGCCCGCGCTGATGAAGCTCTCGCGGCAGTGGACGCTCTTGCATTCGATTGACCAACACGGTATTTCGCTTAACACACTCTATGCGCGGTGTGAGCCACGCATACCTTCGCGCGCGCATCCGAATCCGCTCAAAGGCGGTCTATTGGTCATCCAAGACGCGCGCGACGCCATCTTTGGTGCCTGGCTGAGCGAGGGCATCAAATTGGAAAAGGGGGGTTACTACGGGTCTGGCGAGTCGTGCGTTCATCTCCGTTTTTCGTAGCATTTCGTCCTCACATACACTCCAGGTTTCTGTGGCGGTATCATCCTTCCGTGGATGGGGAACGACAGGGCCGAGTGGAGGTGTACACCTGGACGGGCAGGAACGAGTACGTGGCGCTCTGTGAGCCCAGCTTCCTCTCCTTTGGTGGCGGGTGCGTTTCTTTCTCTGTCCTCTCTTTTGGGGCTCTCAATGGTTTAATGGTTACAGAGACGGACACTATGGGCTTTATATTGACGGGTCGCTCTTGGAGGGCTCCTCGGCGCCCTGCCCGACCTTTGGAAACCCCCCTTTGTGTGTACAGCCAAAGACGGGCCAGAACCGGAACGGAGTTGCCAAGGCGAGGGCGGATGTGCCGTTTGAGTGTGTCGGGCTCGAGGTGTGGGGTATCGGTCAGGGTTAGCTGGGACCTGCGGGACAGCTATCTCATGGGAAGGGAAAAGGCCCGTGTGGTCACTGATCTTTTTCATGCCGACAAAGCGATGCTTTTTTTATTTCGTGGACCATCGGAAACACGAGTTGTTTTCATGTCTTTGTTATCGTGCAAGTCCGGTTACCACTGAAAGTCGTGTCCTGCAGTTGTTGGTCTATGTCACACTGAATCTACAGCATACCATGACGAGCTGTTCAATATCTATAACAGTAGTCTATCCTCTTCTTCAGAGAAATGATAACATGGTCTTCCTCAAAGGATTTAAAATCCCCTGGCTGTTCTATAATTGACTTCCAGCTTCATTTCTTTGGATAAAGAGTGACATCAGCCAAAGATCTGTCTTCTTGACTGATATCAATGGTTTAGAATCTGGCCACTGATATGTGCATCAATTAATACCTCTTGCATGTCCATGAAGAGTTACATAGTATAGAATCTGTAAAACGGACATCCAGTAAACCGGTGATAGTTGAATACAATCATTCAAACTTGTGGGACAATGAAACAAGGCATACAACAGAAGAATTACAGAAGAATGCACATCTACAGGAAACGGTTGCTCGACGGATCCATTCCCTTGGCTAATCGCAACATGACCACGTTGGACGACAGACTCGAAAACTAACGATAAGAGGGAAATTAGCAGGGCAAAAAGAACAAATAAAGCACGTACACCATTACCAACAAACACCTCTGCTCTCTCCGCAATGGCCATGTCGACTCCCATCGAGACATAATACTGCTCCGCGTCTAATTGCACGTCCACTGTACTGACCAAATCCGACCATCCGTCTTTTTCGAGCGCGTCCTTGAGCTCGCTCAGGGCCCACGCGCGCTCATTCGAGAGCACGTACACCCGCCGCAGTCCGGGGTGCTGCACCCGGATGTCGTGCAATCGTGCGACAAGCTGAGCTGTCGTCGGGAGACAATGTGCGAGGTAATACGCTTCGTTCGCCTCAGTGTCGTTGTCGAATGGGCGAGGATCGAACCGGTCGATCAAGGATGGGTGTTGGTTGATACCCATGTAATCTGCGCCCCATTTGGCTAGGTTCGGACAGTGACGGACGTAATCGCCACGACGGAGATGGACGGCAACAAGGCCGTCCAGCGTGCCTTGGAGGTCTGAGGCAAAGATATGTTTAGCAGAGCGAGGTTGGAACAGTGCAAAGTTGCGCGCGACGGCCGATTGGACAAGGGGGGACCACGTAAAGTCGCGGAGGATAGGGGAGGTGGTGAGGGCTTCAAAGAGGGAGAGAATGCGTGGTCCGCCAAAGAAGCTGAAAAGTGAGAGGTGAGCGCTTGAGCTGTTGCGATTGTAGGGTGGGGAACAAGCCACTTACAATCGATCAAACAAGTCGTGTGCAAATGAATCAATCTCGATGCATTGCGCGTCGGCTTGGGCAAGTTGGGTTTGCCAATACTCGATTATGGCCGCACCATCCGCGTCGTTTGGGGCATCGGCGGAGCTGAGGACGTAAGGGATCATGTCTGGACCGGAGCAGACGCGTTCGTAGAACTCAGCGCTGACGGCAAGGGGGGTTTGAGAGGGTCCGAGGATAGGTCCACCGGCGGTCGGACCTGCTATTATTGCGTTGATGGGTATTCGTGTTGGGCGAAGGGAAAAACCATATACCGTCCATGGAAGGGGTATATGTGACCAGGTATAGTCTTCAAAGACAAAGGAGACGTTTGAGACATACGCCAAGTAGGACATCAACAGACTGCAGATGAATGAGCAAGGTCAAAGGCGTGGTGGGATGGAATACGCACGCTTCCTGGAGAATGTTGTTCAAGCCATGTCCCCACAGGTGGCCTGGGAATCTGAGATAACGGGCAGGACGGTCATTGACACGGGTCAAAGCGGCGACAGAGTGCTGTGGAAGTCGTCGTTCAAAAGTTCTGACGTCGTCGTAGGAAGGGGGTATTCCCTGGCAGAGAATGGCAAATAGGACGAAGAATGGGATGCAGGCAAGGCAAAACAGCAGACGACGGAGTGTGATAACGTGCAAAATGCGACACCGCCGCCGTTTGAAGTGACGAACGTTGGGCTCGGTGGGTACGATAGTGTAGTCTTTGCGGCGCTTTTGCGACAATATGTGGAGTGAAGTCCATTCCATGGTGGTGCCAAGGGAATGAACCCACGTTCGGCGCAAAGTCATTTCGTTGGCGAGTTCTTCCGTCGCTGCCTAAATAAAGGATTGACTTGACAAGACCTGTACATACTTACATGTATCTTCATCCACTAACATTCGTGTTCTTATAGCTCGGTCGTATGCATCGATTTCCGCGTCAGACAAGTTCAGGTGGAAACTCCAGCGACGCTACCACTCCTACCTCGGTTCCCACCTCTGTGAACACCGCTTCCGGTAGTATCGATGCCACTGCAGGGTCTCAGGTGAGCCCACCACTGGCTTAATTAAAGACATTTGTTCCTTGTTCCGCTTCCTCTTATGACCTGCTGGACTTTGGGACGAACGTGCAGGTGCTAAATTCTCTCTTTCCTGGAATAGACATCGATTTTGACAACTGCGGCGGGGCAGCTGTCACCATCTCTAACGAGCTCCGCGTCGTCTTCGAACTCTGCTGGCCTCACGACCTCGTCAATTTTGACTGATACGAGGTGATACCCGGCACCTTTGTCTCACGCTCGTCTAATACACTATGTTGTAGCACATCTCCATCTCCCTCGACGTCGCCTTCCAGTAATAGCGTTTCTAGTACGACCTCTCATGCTGCAACATCTTCATCCATTGCGTCACCAACCACATCTTCTGCATCCTCATCTGTACCATCTTCAATTACCGCACAACCTCCCACTTCGTCTTCGCAGCAAGAAACGACAACCATCATCACCTCTGCATATACCACTTATATCAACGGATCTCAGATACTTGTACGTTCCTTGACGACATGCATCCTTAAACCCACAACTTTTTCCTAGACCTCGACCTCGTTTCCAAGCACGATACCCCAGCTGTCATCGTCTTCCTCTTCAAGCCATCGCACTGCCATCATTGCCGGTTCTGCAGCAGGCGGAACAGCACTCATCATTCTTATTCTCTCCTTCGCCTTTTTTGTACGTCGCAAACGTTTCAAAAGAGTCCGTTTTCTGGACGCCATCACTCTCAAAAGAAAACAAGCTCGTTCGAGAGCGACTCTGCTCGATGGCGAAGGTCTCGACGATATCGGACGGCCTCCGCACGGTTACACCGATTACGAGACGCCCTGGGATGGCAACGATCGCGCACTAATGGCAGGAAGACGCACACTAGACACCCCGGGCCCTACATTGCCATCGCGCTGGGCCGAGACCGGTTCAGCGTTCAGAGAAGAAGTCTGGCCACCTCCAAACGAAGCTACCCGACTCATGGATCCGCTTGCGAACAGGGACGATCTTAATATCGATCTCAATCGGATCGTGGACGACGTGATGGGTCCTTCCCATACCCGGACACATTTCTCGGATCAGTCCGTGTCCTCGATGCATCGTGGGTCCATGGCTGAGTCACAGGTGCATTCAAGGACGGCGTCGAATGCGTCGAATGCCGCATTATTGGAGGCGGCGGGTTTGGGTGGCGCCGTGGGGTCGGCTTCGACTGCTCCTGTGCGACCGAGCCCGTTGGCACAACAGGGGACGACGCCTGCTTCAGTCGAGGATCAAGGAGGCGACACTTTATGAGCACCCGCGTTGATCAACGGGTGATATATCTGTCTGTCTTGCATGTAAGTTTTATTTGCCTTTTACTTCATCCTACGTCATTGATCTTCACAGTGCAGACGTAAATAATACAATTATTGTTATCTCGCCGTCATTGTTGTCTTTTTTGCTTGTTTGTCTGTTACACCACTCTTGCCTGTTGATGGACTATGCACCCCTCTGCACATTGAATGCTTGCTTATATACGGTAATCTCCTTGAACCCTGCTTGCTTTTCGATATTTCTTTTGATATGGACAGGACAAATGCCACTTTTATCATAGGTGACATGATTGTTGTTGAAAAGTACTAGCGTACGAATAGGATTGGATGTGATCCTTCAAGCTTCAAGCTTCAAGCTTCACCATTCATGAAGAATCTGGTGACAAAGCCATAAAAGTGTGGACGGGCATCACTCCATTGATGTCTGCGGGTGCCACCGGTGGCGTCTTGTCTATTTGCGGTGGGCACTTTTGAAACACAAACTTTTAATCCCGCGATGGGTCGCTTGTTTTCTGGGCAGAATGATCACTGAAATTGCCTACCAATCCCAGACAATCTGTGAACGACAAGTCGAAACTCCCCAATTGTGGATACCTCTCCTTCACGAGTATGTCCACTCGGGACATGACCTTCTTAGCCCTTTGCTAGCCCAGCTTAAAGGATCGGATCGCGCGCTTGTGGATGCGTGCAATGAGCTCGGCCTGCGCTATCACACCAGGCTGCTCTGATATTTCTAACAGCGAGATCAACCTCCTCACCACTAAGGAGCTCGAGCCGAGAAATCTCACTATGATTATCTCAAAGAAGCGCTCGAGTATTTCGCCCTTGTGCAAGCCGAGGGCTTTCATTTTGTCGGACAAAAGTACAAGTCTGATCCTACTGAATTGAAGGAGGAGTTTGTGGGCACGTTTTACAAGGAGCCATTCACGGAGGTGTTGGAGTTCACAGAGATGAGATCCTCTGTGGATGTCTGCTCCTCAATGGTGAGGTACGGTAACCAGGCGACTTTTACGGTACTGCATGCTTGGTGATTGCTGTGGAGGCTGCCAGCAGAGTCGCGCAAGCCGATTGGGTTATAAAGGGACTTGTATTAAGAGCGTTGTATTACTGATACGCAAGTCATCCCTTCAGTACTTGTTTTGATTCCGTTAGCGATGAGAGAAACCCTTTGTTTACTTCTATTTGCAACTAGGCAGTTCTTTCGGGGTTACGAGAAGGCCGCCAGTGTCTCAAACCATTTTACCAAATCCACTCAGAACTTATGGAATCCAATTGCACTCTCCCTACAGAACTTATCTACCGGATTATGTGTTTCTTGGGTGCTCGGGATGTCATCCGGTTGCGAGTGGTACGCCCGATTTTTCATCGCTGGTACAGTCGAGTCATACGTCTTCAGGTTTCCAAGCAGTTCCATGCTATTGCATATGACCCCACAGTTTGGAGGTCCCTTTATACGATTGCGCGCGTGCCACGTTATCCTGGACCCTTTCCTACTCAATCGACCGAGTTCCTTGAACGCACTCTGATACAATCCGAATGGCTGGCGAAATCCTGGACGACGCAGCCCATGCAGTGTGTTTCCAGTATAGAGATCCGAGAACTGGGACTATCATCACCGTTTCCCCAAATCATCAACGGAAGATGGGTCATCGGTTGCGAGTCATCTAGGCTATTTGTGGTGTACGACATCGATACGGGCTCTTCCCGTGTCCTATGGGAGAAGGATTCTGGACGCCCCATCTATTCATGGAGTGCAATATCTGCAGCAACTGATGAAGGCCTGATGGTCTATATCGTATTCAATGACGCCAACCTGACTTCGCCATGGTAGAGTGTCTAACTGGCGTACAGAAAGCCTCGTGCTGATTCCTTTTCACTCTTCAGGAAACTTCTAGAGTTCCGTGTTGACGGTGACTCTGGTCATCTATATCACTCTCTTATCCTAGACGTACCCACCAGGATGCCAGAAGAAATCGTGTGTCTCGATGGTAAACAAACACCATTTTTACACATCGTAACTCAACAATTGATCTTCGATGCGCGGACTAAGCAGTTCTGTGAATTCCCTGAATTCTATTCGCCGCTGGTACGTGGTAGTCAACATAAATGGCTGAAGTCTCACAAGAGACTACTAACTGTTTAAAACTAGTTTAAAGCTCCGGTCAACTGGAACTTCATTCGCACTCTACTGACGAAAACACACATTATTCGGATTCGCCGTGTCTTCCACCCTACAGTTTCGCCTCCAGTGCCGTTGACTCTCATACAAGCTTTTACTCCACCTACCGACTCACGTTCAGTTAGCGGGGGCGTGGCCGCTCTCCACCTTTCGCATGAAGGAATTTCACATGATTCTTCCGAGAACTACAGAACTATCCGGAATTCGATCACGGATCATAGAGCCGGGCGCACGACCATACGACTCCTACGACAATCGGTCGAGGACAATATTATGTACTTCTCTTGCATTGAACTGGCGCTTCCCAAACCGTCGCACACCGACTCCGTCCTTCCAGTGACCGTGGATAGCCACGACGTTGCCCAGATCGACTGTGGACCATTCAAGCATCGACAGCATATGACCTACATTGAATCTTCGGACGACGGGCATGTGAGGGGTTTCGTGCGGTTCTCAGAGCTGAACCGGAGAGTGCAACCTATTTCGGACGACCTCGCTGTGAAATTTACGATCGATGCAAGCGGAGAGAGATGCATTGCTACGCTCAGCCCAGTGATGACGACTCAAATCGACAAACCATTCCCTTTCGCGCACATCTGGTTTGACAATGTGAGAGGGAGGTTGTGTTTTGCCAAAGGCGGGGTTGCTCCGACTCGGATGCATGGTTCTCGCGGCTTGGATCGTGTGGTAGTTGTCATGGACATCAAGTAGACTATAGCTGGAGCTGACTTGGATGTTCTATCATGGTAAGTCGTGGATGTTGATTGTCGTGTACCTCTGACAGTATCGTCCAGTGCAGCGCCGAATTGACTTCTCCAAGCTTCAAACACTTGGCAACTTAGAGCTGAGGTTACGTCTTAGTAAAGAGCGGATTTTTTTCTTGACAGTCGCTCGGATCCAAAGATCCAAGGAGCGCGGGTTTTCCTTCCACTACCGAGTTTTTGACCCGAAATACATTTACATTTTTACGCCATGACCACGTGTTCAGCTTCCCTCGTTTTCACCGCGCTGAGGTTGCGGGTCTTTCCTAGTCTGAGGCATACCCGTACAACTCTCCCGTGTTCACAAATCGGTTCTATTCACTCAATGCTTGTGGCCAAGTCTCTCACAAGGAAGTCGTCTCGCGGTCCCTGGAGTCCGCAATACACAATGCAAGTATCGTGAGCCAAGATCGTACTCATTGGAACTCATTTCAGCGAGCCTCGAAGTGGGCAGGTCCAATGATTCTGCTTTTATGGACCGATCAATAAGCACCTCTATTTTGTGACCGACTGCAACAGCCTTGCGAGTGTCAAATATTACTGTCCCGGCCATCGTGGGATCGATCAATGGAAAGTTTGGTACACACTGCTGCTGTAACGAATTACCGAATATCCAACGTCTGCAAGATCATATCGTTGAGGGAGACCTCGGCTCGCACACGTATAATGATCTCGTTATCCGTCGCAACCCTCCTATACTGCTCCCGCCCCAAACCCTGCAGCAACAATGCGCCAAGGGGCTGTCTAAAGCGAACAGCTAGCCTCGATGCTTTCAATGCAGTGTCCATTCGAGCCGAGTTGAGGGCCAAATCGTGGAATGAGGAAGGGCCCGAGCCTGGAAGTGGTTCTACGTCACTGCCAGAGGGTGCTTCCTCGTAACGTCCTGGCATTGCATCGAGTAGTTCATCAATCCACGGGCACACAAGAATGAGGTCCTGAACGATAGGCAAGATTTTCGCTCCCGAATAAATCACTGTGTCTTCAAGCGCCTTCGCTGTGGCGCGATACTCGGTCTGCTTGACTCTTCCCAGCGCCGTCACTCGAAATACGATGCAAGGCAAGTAAAGATGCTGCTTTGCGCAGCGCGCCGCAGGTAGCTCGTTCAACCTCTGGTAAAACGATATAGCGTGCGCCTCTTCCTCGTGGGTCCACGCACGTCGCAAATCAACGACCCGTCTTTCCATGTCCTCTTCTCCTATATGAGGTATCGTACGAGAAGGGTGTTCATAAACCCCGAGATGATCTGGGAAAGCGCTATTGAACTCGGATGATTGCCCCACCCAAGCAAGGCAGGTTACATCCCCCGAGCGCCCCACGATCTCTTCGAACAGACGGCCAAGTGCATGTTGCTGGCTCTCTCCGCGAATGACCTGCATCTTCACGCCAAAAATACCAAAAAGACCGTAAGCCATGTCGGCGGGCTCCGTCGTCTCTCGTGTCGATGCTAACCGAAGCTTCACCGAGATGTTTTCAAGACCTGGGCGGAAGTCTAGGAGATCATTTGCTGCGACGCCAGTCGCGTCTTCCAATTCCTGCATGATGTCGGTGGATTCTTTGTGGTTGGGTGATATGTCGTTCAGATATGGCGTCCAATCGTCATAGTAAAAACGAATGATGCGGGGCGCAAGGAGCTCTTGCAGGGTCCA
This sequence comes from Boletus tomentosulus, assembly GCA_038092475.1. Taxonomy (NCBI): domain Eukaryota; kingdom Fungi; phylum Basidiomycota; class Agaricomycetes; order Boletales; family Boletaceae; genus Boletus; species Boletus tomentosulus. The sequence goes on from JBBPQH010000182.1 coordinate 16,069, forward strand.
ACCCCGCGTCATCCAGACGCTCCCTTTTAATACGCCACGGATCAACAGGGGCGGTACACCAGCGAGGTAAACGATGGTGGCTGTCGAGTAGTAGTACCATTGAAACATCAAGTTGATAGATTTTTCGAACTCGGTGACGTTGCCCTTGTCAATACAACATGTATCGCTCCAGGCCCATCGAATCTTGGCATTACGTGCCAGGTAACAAAAACGCTGGAGTTTCGTGACGGCGGGAGAGGCATCCAAGTCGCAAATAGACTTGCCCAAAACATCGGCCAGTGCAAGCTCTGGTGCTTCCCATCGATGGGAAAGCATGACATATCGGAAAAAGCATTTAGTGACCGTATCGATACGTTCTTGATGTAGTTGGGTTGTCATGGACGAGACCGTTTCTTGAAATATCAGATCCTCTTTGAAGATGTTCTTCCGTTCGTCGGCGTCGCACAGCAGCCCACTTGTAGTATCGATGAGACGAAATGGGGAATTTTGGACGCAATCCGTAGCAGCGTCCAAAATCGCCTTCGTCGTATCCGATGGGTCGACATAATTACCACGCAACTCTACAAGAATGAAGCTCAAACCAAGACTTGCAGTTGATTGGGAATGGCTCACGTCGAACCCTTGGGTCGGGAGAGTTCTCTAGGATTGAGATCATCGCTTTCAACGCTCCAATTGCATCTTCATAGCGCTTCAACCCATGTAACGCCGCGTGTCTTCTTTGGTAACCCCATGGGGAAGAAGGATTTAGTCTGATTGCCTAATTGACAGTTTAATAAAGCACCACTAGGCAATCAGACCACACACCTCGTCTGCATCCTTCAAGGCATCTCGCCACAAGCATAACGCCGCTCGCGCCTCACTGCGCTTTATTAACAGGGTCGGTGTCCGCAGCACGGTTGGACGAACGTCCAACGCTGCCGAATACTTGGCTACAGCGCTGTCATAATCCTTGTTGTGCGTCGCCAAATCACCTTGACTCTCCAACATCTCCGTACATCGAAGCTTCAACGCTGACAACAAGCATCTGAGTTGGGCGTTATGATTACTGGATTTAGTCCAAATACTTACAAATGACCCATCCATGGAGTTCACGTCTCAGTTTTATTTCATCTTTGAAGTTGCTCTCCATCTGTCGAAGGGTATCTAAGACATCTTGTGTTTGTTCTGCAGCGTGGCACACTTCACATAATTGCCGATAGATTGTGAGTCTCAGATCGTCAAATACCCATCCACTGATCTTGCGAAACATCTCGGTAAGCTCTCCGTAGCCTTTGTCAGGGAACTTACAAGCGAAATAGTATCCATTTCCGGACATTGGCCAGCTGGACAGCAATCTCTTGCTTGCACGAACAATGATATCGCCTTGTTGTGTTCCCGAGCGTTCATGGCATCTGCTGCGAGGGAAGCATACATCTTTGCCTGCATGTATGTGTTAAGGGTGACATCCAAAATCGCAATGGAGCCACTTGCCTGAACAAAAGCACGCGGTCGTTCAACGTCTGGGGAACCAACAACTAGGTCATTCACGTGGCGGATGGCTTCGTCGTGGGAGCCGGCATCGAAGGAAGTGATGGCCTAATGGAGTGCTATGCGGTACAATAACAACTCGAGTTATGCGGATGCATGCGTACCTTGATCACATTGACAAAGTTTCTTTCCGCTTGATCACAAATTTCAAGTGCAAGGTCGAGTGTCTCTATTGCAGCGTGGTAGTTTTCATGGCCAGACTGTGTAATGCCCATTGCAAGCCGGGCTACGAGTGATGGCTTGAGAAGGAACGACTGATGGCACTCGAAGTCAGCGAGTATAACCGTAGCGATGGAAATGCAAGTTACCAACTGCGCATCGTCCAACGCTCCATCCCATTGTCGCAACCGCGCCCGCACCAGAGCTCGGTTAGCAAGATGGTAGCACGATGAATTCAATGGCTTGCATCCGATTTCACTTGACAAGATTTGCTCCGCTCTCACCAACTCGGCTTTTCTCCACGAAATATATGCCGCATTGCTGATTTCTGTAAGCTGTATCATTCGCGCATTGGATGAGATTATGAACATGGGTCGATCGATTGAGATAACTTACGATAAGATACGAGTCCGAAGGAGAGGTGAGCATCGGAGTGGTCAACGACTTAGAGGTGGCATGGTCAATACCGGGTGGCGGATGAGACAGGATCTTCTTAAAACTTACATAAAAGAAATAAGGTGCTCCAAGGACTTTCCGAATATCCCAGAGGAAAACTTTCCCGTCCTTTGTGCCGCTCACAAGGTGCCCGTCATCAAGTGAGACCTCGGCATCAAGGACCACGCTAGGATGTTCAAGGGAGGCAAGCTGGGAGCGCGTGTGCACATCCCATAATTTGATACGACATTCTGAATGGGAAGCAGAGACAATGAACTTGCCATTGTTCGAAAGGCAGAGGGTAGAGATTGCGTCAAAATGGGGGTTGCATCGCCACTCGGGCATGACTGGGGTCGAGGCCGAAAGATTGAAACACATGGTTGACCCACGCGAAGAGCCAGCAAAAAGACGACGGCCATCGTTGGACCAAGCGAGTGAGTACGCAGAATCGGTAGGAATGATACATTCTTCGTCATCACTGCAAACGTTCCAGACATGAATCGAGCGCCATCCAATGCTGGCGAGGCGATCACCCTGAGGGGAAAATCGGACGGACAAGATTCCCTGCTGCTGTTGAAACGGACCTGCGAGATGTTACCCTGTTTCCAAACACCAGACCAACACTATTCCATCTCGCGATCCACTTGCAATTTTTGACGCGTCTGATGAGATGTCGAGTGCGGTAATGTTCTGCTCATGCACGTCAATGAACTCGATCGACCTTTGACCCGTTATCGCATCCCAAACTGCGATCCTTCGGCCTTCATGTCCAACGAGTACGATCCACCTGCCATCCTTTGAGATGGCCTGCAAGCTCACTCTCTCCTGGGAACGGACAAGTTCCACCACCCCAGTGGCGCCTGCTCCCAGCTTACACTGTCGAACCGTTCCATCCACACCACCTATCACAATGTTCTCATCAAGCAAACGCACTGAAGATATCGCGTCATGATGGGTATAAACGTGGCGCCGTTCTGCGACGATGTACAAGGATTAGGAAAACATGACAGTTGACTGACGGCAAGAACTGAAGCTCACCACAGAGTCCTGTGGTTGTCGAAACACCCTCCGGCAGTGACGTTGCGCTCCCAGGTTCGCCGACACCCCGTTGTTCTATGAGCGCCTCGGTTCGTTAGGCACAATAAATAAGTGATTGTCAAGGGCATACCTCTCACTGGCGACGTCCCCCTCGAGCTCGACCATGAAACGTGAAGCAAGTCTTTGGGCCACATGGAGAAAGCGAAGAAATAAGGGTGGTTTGCTCAGCACCGTGAAACCGGCGGGCCCAACTGGGTCACGTTGCCCGGTGGTCCAGGGTTCGGCGAAGCGCCCGCTGAGCTGAGTAACATGTCCCGACTTGTGGCACTGCCAGACAAAGTCCGGCTGAGCGCCGTTCGTTCATTCACTGCAGGATTTGAACGGTTGAACCGACCCGGCACACAAACAACCGTCTAGCTTGATGATTTACATAATCCTACTAAGTTGCTTCTCCGTAAATTGGAAGGTCTCAACAGTTTCATACTAACTAACATCACAACATTTCATGTACTAGATGACGCTGGATGAGCATCAGCGACATGATACATAGGTATCCAAGCTCAGCAGACATCGCAGCACTCGTTAGAAATTCAATGGCCTTGTTTGTGATGCCTGCAATCGAGATGAGTTGTGATCTCTTGAATGACGAAATGAAACACTTGCCATGGAAGCGCGAATCGCGATGTCGTGCAAGAATTTATCACACTCCTCTGACCCAATGTCCATGTGCTTTACCTCAATCACATTTCCATCCTCCCTGATCACATATACCTGAGTATTTGGATCCCCAGGTTTTATAAGGAGCCCGCACAGAGGTGTCAGGCACGGCTTCCTCATAGCATACTTAAGGTACCTCTTTGGGTTTGTGGTCTAGATTTGTAGCATTACATAATTGACAAATGAATTGTTGTCAGGCACTTACCTAGCGGCCCTTTGACTTCCACAACAAGAAGGATCCTGTCATCGTGTAGGCTAGGCGATGCCTTCACTACAGGTGATTTCCTGCCTTTGGAAGCGACCTGGGGATGCGCCCCATAAGAATTTGGGGAGCCTGGCCTTTGAATCTCCCCAAAATCCTGTAGGCACATTGCCTCGAGTTCATCCGAGCCACCAGCCTCATGGTAGGTTCCAGGGAGTACGACAGACTGGGGTTTAATCATAAACCCTGAAGCCGGCGGGACAAAGGTGTTGAAATAGGCATTTAAGGGGCCATACAGCGTCGCCTCATAATGTATGCTGCTTTGAGGATCTAGGGCCGACCGAAGACGTGTGGTGAGCCATTCAGCAACAACCGGCCTCACTGCTGGTGCAGCCTGAGCAGGTCCCTCCATGGTGCATTGACTCCTTTCATTCAACGCATTTTATAGACGATTTAAAGCTAATTTTATTTAGGTTTTGGATACTAGTAATGTGTGGTTCCATGCGATCCATGGACGACAACAGTTGAATCCCATGCTCACCGAGGCTTTCCAAGCCTCCAAGCTTCAGGATTACCTCGCAAATGTGGGGCTCAACGCTCAGCACCGAATAAGTCAATGACACTACTGTCGGACAACCATAAGTTCCGTTTCATGGAACTTCAATTGCAGATACTGAACTGGCGAGTTTCATGCGGAGGTGATACCGCACCGAAATCTTCCATGGACATCGGGAGCCTCCCAAGTGAGATACGGTAACAAGGCGGAATTGGATTACTTTTACGGGGCTTGTACAATATTGAACCTGTGACTAGTGACTCCTAGATCTATGCATCCCAGTTAGCTAGTCTAGTACAGTCCATTCAAGTCCCCGAGAGTGTAGTCTCCCTCGTTTGCACTCAGCCTCGCTTGGTCCAGTGGTCTTTTCACTCACCTCGTTCGTGGTACGCCCAATTCGACTTCCAGAACGCCGGAACAGCTACTCGCTCCTCATCAGCATCGTCACAGACCATGGGAAGGAAGCGTTTATGGCACGCGACTGACCAGAATGGATCTACCAGGGCGTGGATCCAACTACGCTCCAGGCGTATGACAGTCGGGGGATATGCGGTGGGATGTATAGAGGTGTGAACAATAATCGTGGTCATACTTGTGGGGATGAAATGGTAGAAATGGGAAGGAACACACAACAATGTAGGAAGAATTTTGCAATAAAAGACATCGGCCCACCTAATCGGCCAGTTCATCCGACGCAGGCAATCATTAATCATCGTCTAGCGATGCGCTTACGTTGTGGGCCGTCTTCTTCGACATCCATCGAGTCACCCGATTGGACGGGCATTTGCACGTGGCCTGCAGAACGCTGAGTTCTTGTCCGTCTCCTGGAAATACCGGATGTGGGTGTGATGGTTACAGGCGCATTACCACCGGATGGCGAGAACACGTCGACGGTAGTCGTCGATGGGGCTGCATCAAGCATCATCATGACCGCATGCCTACGTTTCGCACCCGCTGATAATTCGGCATCGGGCAGCGCGGTTATTGGTGATGGCCGGGACACGGAGAAGGTTCTCGGAGGGAGAGAGAGGGAAGGGGGCAGATGATGTCAATGGAGTGGATACAGTGTCGGATATATCTTTGCGTGTGTTGGACGGACGTGCTTTAGTGATGTGTGAGTTGCTGTTTGCGATGGCAGGTCTAGTGTGAGCTATAGTAGGTGATGGGGACGGGGGGTGATTTGGCAGATTAATGTTGTTCGACAAGACAGGAGAGTGTGGTGTGAGCGGTCCAGTTACCGGCTGGGCAGGGTGAGCCATTTAACAAATCATTCAATAGATGATATCTTACAGGGCTACCGTCTGACCTATAAAATGTGGATGCTGACTGCGATTGTTTCTGCGACGAGGTAGAAGGGAATGAACGGGTGTCCTTGTGTGCATCTGAGCGAGTGGATGGGGGAGTGACTCTGGCGCGTTCACGTTCCTTCTCGCGCTCTTCGTCCTCGTCTTCTTCGTCCTCCCTCGACTTTACTGCGTCCAACCTTGCCTCTATCCAATCCAAAATGCGACCGACCGTCATGTCACTGCCGTGGGTACTATGGTCGGAGGGGGCGATGCCACCCGCGGAGACGCCTTGTTGAATCATGATCATGAGATCCTGGCAGGCTGCTGCGTATCCAGCATTGTACGCCCGCTTTGAGGCGTGTCGCGAGGATCTGTAGAGGGTTGTGATGCTGAGTGCGGCAGCTGTAGGGAGTATATATCTCGGAGTACATAGGTGAATTGGGGTAGACAACGACCCACCTTTGAAGTTGTCAAGGAGCCCCTTCTCCGTCTTTTCAAAGTTTGGTGCTGGCAGTGACTAATTTGCGAGTCCATTCAAATCATCATCGTCGTCGTCGTCGGGGTCGAAAAGAATAGCAGTAGCTTGTGTGGTCGTGCTAGTCCGCTCGACCTGTCCAATCCCTGCGCTGTCTGGGCTGCGCTCGTCCCCGCCGTCCTGTGTGTTTATTACTCTGCGCGTTGGATCCTGGCGAACCAATGCCAGACGATGCGAGTCCCGCAGTGTCACTCTGGCGTACCATCACAATTGCGTTTGTAAGAAATTTGGAACCTCAAGGCCTCACCAAGGAGCTATGGCCTGATAGCACTTTTGCTCAGTTCCCTAAATCCCTTGTCCACATTTCATTTTAGGGTATGGTAGCGTCGGCGACCCCCCAGAACGGGAATGTCTTATGTAATGACAGACCAAACGCGCGACAACGGGGTGAACTTCGACTTCAACAAATCTTAATCTCTGAGGCAGCACACCTAATCTGGGCCCTTCGATGCGGCCGTGTCGTTCGTGGCGACCAACACACACCCCGCGCCGCTAAATCGCGTTGGACCCATAAGATACAAACACGCCTTGACCTGGACCGCCAAATGCAAATCCAAACGTAACACCGCATATATGTACTAACAAAGTAAAACACACATGGTCCGCCGTAGTAACCGCCGGGCGTGTTCAAACCCGTTTTCTGGCCCTGGGATCTCTTCTGGCTGTATCTCGCCTAAATCGTCTTTGATGTTGTCCTCTTGGGTGGCAGATTCTACGATTGTCAGATCCTCTACGTGCCGCTGGTTACTGTTCTCGTCGAGCTGGCAGTCGTATCAACAAGGAAGAGATGGTGAGTGACGTGTCATCATCCACGCACGCGTTGCTAACCTGCATATATCATGCGTCTGGTCCGTCAAGTATTCCCAGAAGCCTATGTCACCATCTTCCAATGGGTCACCTTTAGTTGGGTTTACCCCCTCATCAGGCGCGGTACCAACACGACCATGCTCGAGGATGATGTTTGGGGTCTCAGTCTAACATCACAATCCTGTCCCGTTTTCAGCAAGTTTACTGCAATCAAGTAGGTTTATTTGCATGCCTTCATCATCAAGAACATTTTTCATGGTATTTCAGGGGCCCTTCGCTACTTCGTCGTCTTTTCTGGGCCAACTCTCTTGATATCATGTATGTATCCCATATTCGAGACTTGCCTCTTCTAATCCTTATGGTTTCCAGCGTCGACTTCTTGCTGACATTCAGCGTTGTGTTCAATTATGCTTCTCCATTTTTCCTCAAGTGAGTGAGTCGTGAGTGAAAGTACTGTTGACTACATTCATTCTCGATTCCATTGATGTTGACGCTATCGAGGAACAGCTCGCAAAGGCATACATATATGCTTTCTTGGCATTTCTCTACACAGTACTCAAGGTTAATGATAAATCACCCTCTTCGGTGTCTCGATTTAATCAATCCGTACAAAGGCAAAGGCAGATGTCTAACATCTCTGGTATGGCAGACGTGCCGCTACGCGCATGCGTACAGAGCTCATGGCTGCCATCTACGACAAAGCGCTCAAGCGTAGGGACTATGCAGGCATCATTAACAAAGACAAAATCAAGGAGGATGCAGACAAAAAAACCGGCGTTGCGTCTTCTGAGAACCCCGCCGGAGATGATCCCACGGCCGGTGCCAATGTTGGCAAAATTGTCAATTTAATGGCGGTTGATGCAAACAGGATCGCTATGATGGTGTCTGGAATGTACTTTATCTACGGAGGTAGGTTTGTCGCTGTGTATGCTAGGTGTTACTAATGCAGCCGTGATTCAGGTCCCTTTGAAATCAGTGTTTCTGTACAAGTAAGTCCTTCTGGCATTTCGCAGGACTTGAGCTAAACCTGTTCGCAGCCTCCTTGGCATTTCTGCTTTCGCAGGATTCATCGTCGTGCTTGTCGGGTGGCCATTGAACAGCTATGTTATGAAGTAGCATCTGCATCCAAACAGGCGTTTGTGTATCTCGTGACAAGCGTGTGCGTGTCTTGAGAGGAACGGTGGATTATGTAACAAAGTCATGGATACGCGGGGGGTCGAAATAAAGTAGATGGTCAAGGGTGGGTCACCCTTTTCCGCGGCCTGTAACCGTGATTGACGCAATCATCCAGCCTGTCTCAGCTCTATCATGTTCATTGCCATCTGGAGCTCGGCACCTATTCTTGTCTCCCTTATCTCATTCTTTGCATACGTGTACCAGGACAACAAGCTGACAGTTTCAGCGCGTTCACTTGTTTGGTATGATTCGGTATGGAGAAGTTTACTTGTGACTCGCGCGTGTTCTTATCAACCTCCCATTGAACACCATTCCTGCTTGGATAGTGCAGATATTTCAGGTGAGCTCGTCATCTTACCTACCAGTAAACCACCGTTCATCCGCCAATCTCCGTCAAGTCGCCATCCTCCAGAATGTGTTCCGACTGTAATTTGCGCTCGACTGGCTATTCTTGGACTTAGCATTTTTCTTGTCGTTTCCGGTATCCTTGACATCCTCGGGCACCTCGTTCCATTTTAATGTGCCGGCCTCGATTGCAAGGCCATCGTCAGCAGCGAGGGAATCTGCGGGCACCTTGGCACGTTTCAGGGGCGACACTTGTTCCGTCACTTCCTCCTCTTCAAGGTATTTATCGATTCGTTTCAGTGCGACACCGGTCTGTCGAAACACACGAGGTGGGTTTCGTCCAACGGATGTTAGCGGTAAGTTGATTGGCATTTTGTCTAGGGGTGTGAGTTTGTCTGGCGGACAAATGGCTCGGTGAGTTCAGGATATATGTCGACATGGGCGGTATGCTAATATCTATTCCAACGTCGTACTAGTTCGCGCCGTCTACGCGCGAACGAGATACGTGTTACTGGATGACCCCTTGAGCGCGGTTGTATGTTGCTCCCTCCTCTCGTTGTGATGCCTTGTTGGTTGAGTTATGGTTTATAGGGTGCACCAAGGGCCAAGGCAGAGAGGGTCAGTGTGTTGAATGGCTATACTTGGGTGCTTTTGTGCATTTTCAATCTTTTAGTATAGTTTTTGTAGGATTGGCTAGACAAGAGTTGATATCCATTTTTTCAATGAATTGTACCTTCACAGGGCTGTAACTGTAGGGAGCTACAACTCCCTATTTTCACACTTTATTCATCCCTTTAAACAGTACATAACTTGAGAATCTATTCAAAATCTATAACAGCTGTCTTGTGAGGTGATCCTATATCACAACACCCATAACATAGTCTTCCCCTCATACCATCAATGGATCGAAAATATGCTGGCCAG
>JBBPQH010000183.1:0-25588 GCA_038092475.1 Boletus tomentosulus
TTGGCATTTGTCCCCAATAAATTTCGTTGACCACCTAATCCAAGATTCGTGTCTGTCACTCTTTGTCACTCTTTTGCACGTGACATTCGTCGAATCTGCGTGTCCTCTACCTTACCGACTCTCGTGAACCAATTATCCGGACGTTGTTCAACATTTCGACCCGCTCGAACGCAGGTTGTGAGGTGGTAAGTAACCTTGCACACAGATAGCAGATGAGCCCATGTGAGGAGCGCCTGCGAAAAGCCACAGATCTAAACGTCACGCGCAATTGGATGTCGAACGCAGGCGGTCACCCAAGGGACACTCAACCAAAGGGAGTAACCCCGAACATGTCATAATGCAGCTATGCGCCCATGTCTTGACTCCTGGACCGTAAAGCCACCAAACTCGAGCTCGAGTGAGATATCGCCCCAACAAAGGCGGGATTTTGACAAAATGGAGGGTGCATTTGGGTGAGTTTGACGCCTACGGTAAGCACCAGGCGCTTGGAAGAGAACACTGTATATGATAATCAAGGCAACCCCAGAAGGGAGCGCATAGAAACAAATGCTAGATTATATGGACGTGCTCCGCACGAGACGTACTATAATTGATAAGACCAATCCTATCCGTACGGGTGGAATACGTTTATCAATTGTGAGTATCGTGCCTGAAGGACAACTGGTCAAGGTGTCTGGTCCTGACCTTAACTCGGTGTCATTGTTCAATGAAAGATAACATGGGCAAGAACGTGTAGACGCATCATCCTGAAAATTATCCATGATTATGCGTTAGGAGTATTCCTGACACAAAGCATGGTTACTGTCAGACGCACCGCTTTCGAGTCCTTTTGAATAATAGTAATGCATCCTCCTATCGTTCTGCTGAAATCATAGTTCAGTACCCTCTCTGAGTAGTCAAGGCGAAATCAACTGTACATACCTTTAACAAAAACCTCCCCCATCCAGCAGTTTTGTCCTAAATCCCTCTTCTTTACCGCTATACTTGCCCTCGTGAAACATTAACTCGGCGTCATTCAGGGTTGTTATGTGGTTTTTCAGTCAATCATGTTTGGAACTGAAATGACGATGCGTAGTTTCAAAGCATTAGGATGGAGGGCCAGATATACTTCACCTCTCGAAGCTGGTCAGGAACTTCGGCGACGACAAGTAACAGCATGATGGGGCTTGTTAATCGGGGCTAGCATAAGGAAACGGGTGTATTTGTATCAGATTCAAGTGATGAAAAGAGCACAATACCGTAGGGTCGGTTGTACTACACCACATAAATGTTTAGCACGAAGAGAATAACACATGCATTGTGGACCCCACCGTCCTGTGGTACCCTCAGGTGTGTTAGGGTCACGATGAGCCACGGCGCATGAGCTGTGAGCCAGGAAAGTACGTTGAATTTGCTCTCGACTGTTGTGGCGTAAAACACTGGGCCTGGTCATTCACGCGCTCCCTAATGGTTGGAAAGCTTCAAAGGTGAAACAAGTATTGAACTTTGTCGTAGTACTGACTTATTTTTCCAGGTCGTCATTGATATTCGTTCCTGATCGGATTGAGATGGCTGACACTGGCCCTGCCAGCCGCCCAAGCTCATAAAAGTGAGTCCAGCAACCCACCCCGCTTTTGCTACTTTTCGACATGCAATTATTCCGGCTCCTCCACCGTAGGACAAAGTCTGAGGGCGATGTCTCCTCACTGTTTCCTCAGCCAGGCTCGGCAGCGGTTACTGCTCCTGTTTTCGTTCCTTTCCAGATGTCTCTCCCATCGTTCGATCCGACTCGTGAGCTCTACGCCTTGCATACCGACCCGCCCCTAAGCCCAGTGAATCCGAACACCGCTGACGAGCTCAATGCAAGAATTATGCAGTTGGAATTGCAGCTCGCTGAAGTCCAGGCCGAAAACTCCACCCTTGAACAGGACCTCGCCGACTATCGCACAGACCTGCTCCACACCCGCACAGAGCTTTACTCGGAGATGCTTTGCAGTGCACGCCAACAACAACGAGCCATGGACGACTTTAGGACCATTCAGAAACTGGAGGAGAGGCATCAGCGTTTTTGTACCCTGTTGGTCGATGTCGGTATACCTCGCTCGACTGTCGACGTGCTTTGTCAGGCCATTCAGTCAGGAAACGGTTCTCCGGACGATATCCTCGTGGATGCAATCAAGGATGCCTCAAATAACGCCAACACCCTTTTGGCTAAGCTGCAGCCCATTGTCAAGCACGAGCGTAGCCCGGAGCACTACCAGTCTGCGCTCAACCTGACGTTGAGTATTCGCAAGGAACTCAAATCACAGAAGAAACGGTCCAAGTTTTGGAAGAAACTCGCACAGGAAGACGTTCGACACGCAAGCACCATCACACCTTCCCCCTCGGACATTTCATCCATTCGTCAAGACCTTTCTCCGGAGAGACGGAGTGCACTGGACGCACTCATCGCTCGCCGCCGTGCAGTCAAACACCCGGAGAACACAGACAGCGACGTTTTTGGAGGCCGGCGAAGAGAATCTGCATTAGATACGCTGGCCAGTTCTCTTGCCTCTCGTCCGCGGCACTCTGTCCAAGATGGACTGAGACTCTTTTCTTCGTTTTCCTCCTCTGCTTCTTCCGCTTCTACGAAATATCCTTCCCACTTTTCGGTCCTTTCTCGCATTCCCGTGGATCCTACTGCCGAGACACCAGTCATTCCATCGCGTCTCGCATCCCCTCTTTCCACCTCTTTCCGCCGTTCCTCCAGAAGTGCCTCCCAGTCGCTCGTTCTCGGTTCCGTAGACTTAAACGTCTCGCGGTCTTCGTCCATCGATCCCATACTCCCAGAAGAGACAGATCAGAATGCGAACCCAGACGCTGTTCCCGCATCTATGGTAACACGCAGCCAAGACCTCCTTCAGGTTTGTACCCGGTCCCTCTTCTCTATGCCTCTTCCGCTCGCATGTTTTTATTTCCCTTTCCTTTCTAGAACTCCAGACGTGCGTCTCAAGGACACGGACACCGTCGCGTGCCCTCGACAGCTTCCCGGCCTCCCTCTACGCGTTCGACCCGCTCTTCCTTCCGCCTCTCTGCGTTTTCACCTGTCCGGGCATGTCGCCCCACTGGACCACCGACACCATCCGACATGGACATATCAGGAAATACGACCATCGATGTACCATCATTCCACACGCCCGACACTATGTTGCGCCTCTCGGACTTAGCGACGACCAACCACGGTTCAGATACACCCGCGTTGAGCGAGACGACGCAGAGCGAGCATACGCCATTCAATGATGCGCGTGCGCTGCCCAAGTATGGAGTTGATACGCCATTTTCACCGACAGAACTGGCGCCACAAGTAGCGTCGACACCCCTGGATGAATCTGTCGCTTGTAAGCCTATGGGTGGCACTGCCCGCACACACAACACGCGGTTCTTGGAGCATCTGGATTCCGCCATGTCATTGACGATGTCTGTCTCTGCATCCGATTCCGGCGCGGATGCACGCGATTATGAGAGCGATTTCGAGCGCGACCGCGAGCACAACCGTGCACATACCACGACGGATTCTTGCACCATCCCGGTAGGGGAATCCAAAGACTCGCTTTTCACTACTTCCGTTTCCTCGCTTTCGGAGACGCCTGCGCCCACTACGCCTCCGACGCCCAGCCCGAGCCCCGACCCTGATTTCTGTGCGGCCTCACCCACGAGCACGAGCACGAGCCCGGGTGCGGGCAGAGTGTCCATCGCGCGGAGCATGCTTCCCGTGCTCGCGAAACACCTTAGGCGGCTCTCGCTCTCGGGGACATCTCCAGACCGCGAACGGCTGGTAGACAAGCTGCGCGGGCTGCGTTCGTTGTCGAGGTCTCGCTCCGGGTCCAGGTCTAGTTCTGGTTCTGGGGCTTGTCACGGTCCTGGGTCGTCGCCTGTCGGCATGTGGCGGCGATCGCCTGCGCGCTCAGACTCGACTCGGAGTGAGAACACGCCGAGCCCGAGTCCTGTCAAGGGGTCTGGGATACCAGTGTTGCAGAGACGGATGACGGTTCGTGCGCGGAGGACTTCGGTGAAGAAGGTCTAGCGAGGTTGTGGGTACGTGTTCATTGCCTTTCTTCTCCTTTCTCTTTTTTCCCTCCTTTCTTTCCCCTGTTGTCGTTAGCCGCGATGGATCTCAGTGGTAGATACGTTCTGAAGTTGAGGGTGTATGATGTGGTGTATAGTAGGCGCAACACAAGATCATGGACGGAAGGAAAGGTCCAGGAGAGATCATCTATCATCGTCTACTCACAACGACAATACTTGGGGGCGAGGAGATCCTCGTTATAGTGTGGGATTCATTGAGAGTCGAGACTTCCAGAGTTCTACTGTTTCTTGCTTACTATGGTGCAGCTCAACGCAGTGAAGCTACTGGCAATGGCCACGGATCCGTACTGGCTGGTTCAGAAGGAATGGCAGTCTGTCGTGGACAAGATTTACATCCCCGTTCCGAGGACCTCCGACATGCCGCAGAAGATGGTCTCGTCATCATCGTGAATGCAAGTAAACACACCTGTGACGCTCTCATTGTTCTGAACTCCGGAGCGCCTGTTCATGTGCCCCTTGCTCCTTTGGCGATGTCGACCAACTCTGTGGGCAATTATCGGAGCTGACCCAGTATGCATACGGAAAACACAGAGAGTCCTACGTGAAGCAAATCTTGCGCGAGTTGTGGTCATCCGTGGTCGAATCCATCGCCTCCGTCTTACAAAACGATATTCAGCTGCCTCCGCGCATCTGGTGGTGCCCGACGTCGGAATTCACCCTCCTCCCGTTCCATGTTGCAGGTCCGCACCGAGAAGCGGAAAAGAATCCCATGGATATCTACGTCTCTTCATACGCTCCTTCGCTGTCTGCTCTCATCCGTACACGGGAGCGTATTCGTGCTCAGACGTTGAACTCACGTGGCGTGCGATGGTGCACAGCACGCAGAGAAGCCGTTTGACTCATGGACGACGGGAAGCTCACGCTCACGCGCATCATCCAGGAACGCTACACCAATTCCGAGTTTGTGTTCTTGTCCGCGTGCCATACGGCAGTCGGGGACGCGTCGACGCCAGACGAGGTACTGCATCTCGCGGCTGGGATGCAGTTTGCGGGGTTCAATGAGGTGACTGGGACGTCCAGGTGGTGACGCGATTTTACAAGGAGATGTTCAAATACCCGGACGTTGATTTCGAGCATGCGACTGCGGGGCTGAACACTGCAGTAGTGGAGACAGTCAACTCGGTGTCGTTTGAGAAGCGGGTCGTATTTGTGCATATCGGAATTTGAGTCCTTCCATCGAAGGTTTCTCAGTTTCTTCCCTTGCAGAGATTTATGCTTGTGTATTCATGTTATCATTTCTTCAGATGTGCTTCGAGTCTGATAATGAATTACATCTCGATCATTTAAACTGACTGTGTTTTATGCATACCGTATTTTCCCTTGACGTAGGTGTCTTTCTGTACGATGCGTATGGTGGCTCTTGAATGTATGATCTTGTAGTGTATCCGGACTTCTGCGCCTGAATGCAAGCCTCGTGTTGCTATAAGTACTTTGCTATTTGTTCGGTTGTGACAATACGAATTTATCTGGTATCACACCTCTAGATACGCAATACATACCCACGATTTCAAGTTCAACCCTTCACTTGGCTTCCTTGGCTTCCCTCGCAAGATCAAAGCTCACCTCGCCGTCCCGTTTGACAGCGACATACTTTTCGGTCACGATCGCAGTAATCAACTCGGCGGGGGTGACGTCAAAGCTGGGGTTGTACACCGCGCCTTCAGTCTCTGCGACCGAACTTGGCGTGATGAGCACTTGCGCTTGTATTTTGTTGCCAGAAGCATCGAGAGTGGGCGGGTGGAGAGCACCGCGGACGAGGCAAGCTTCCTGCTGGGGTCGATGTTCGATCGGGATGCTAGACACATGCGTGTATTGGCATGTGTATTCGACATGGTAAGCGGCATCACTCACCCTGAACCGTCCGTGATGCTAAGATCGACTGTGCTGGTGGGTGCGACGACGATAAAGGCGATGTTGTGCCGCGCTGCCAACACCGCGGCGTTGTACGTCCCGATCTATCAGCTGGCTTAGTGGCGAGGATATGGAATTGGCGCGTCGTGTATGTATACCTTGTTAGCGGTGTCACCGTTTCTTGTGATGCGATCGGCGCCGACGACTGTAGCGAGAGACGACGTTATTTGTGCCTCGTTACCAATGTAGGACGTACGTACCGACGGCATGGATTGGCTTGTGTTGGAAGAGCGAGCCGACCATGGTGTCACATATCATGGTGGAAGGGATGCTGAGCGTGTGCAGTTCCAGGGCGGTCAATCTATGTATGCGCGTGTGTTAGCTGGCAAATGATGTTATGAGAGCATCCAAGTCACCGAGATCCTTGGTGATACGGGGCTGTCTGGGTATAATAGGCCCTCTCAAGGAGCCCCTGTTCGTGTAGATATGTAATGAATCCGAGGGCCGTCCCGTAACCCTGCGGATCAAGCACGTCACGTGGCATTCAGCGGAACGAGGACCGAGTTACCGATGTTGCGAGCGAGCCTGTGTTGCAAACGGTGAGGACGTTGAGGTACTTGCCAGACCCTCCGATGCGCTTGTGTAGCCAATCTCCGCCCAGCTTGGACATGGTGATGTTTTGGGCTTTGTCCTCGCCTCCGATCAGCTTGGCCTCTGTGATGAGGTCCTTGGCGATCGCGAGTGCCGCATCCTCGTCTGTCGCCCGTGGTTCTGGCTGTTGCTGATGCTTGATAACGGCATCGGAGAGTAACGTGGCAAGACGACGTGTGGCTGCGCCGAGGTTGACAGCAGTGGGCCTGGCAGTGTAGAGATGGTCGAGTTGTGGTACGATATGGGCCTCGAGCGAGGACGGAGAGGCCAGGAAGTCGGGGCGTTGCGTGGCACGTATGGCTTCAGAGAGAGACGCTGCGATTGAGAGTGATGCGAGCGCTCCAATTGCGGGTGCACCGCGTATCTGTGGGGTGATGAGTTGGGCTGGGTGTCAGAGAGATGGCCGACCTTCATCGATTTGATGGCATCGTGGGCGTGCTCTGTGGATTCAATTTTTATGTACTGAATAGTATGTGGGAGTAGCAACTGGTTGACGATGTCGATCTTGTCGTCGTCGAATGTCCGAATAGATTTGAGTGTGTCCATGGTCGTAGTACTTGTAACTATGCTCGCCCGAAAAGGAAAGAGCGCAGGTTCGAAATCACATGTCGAGTGCACGTCTGATGGCTCTTTAAACGACGATGCGCTCCACTGACCCCTTCTTCGCATATCATGATTGACCACCTCCTGGGCCGTCCAAGTCCCTCCTGGAAACGCACTCAGGTATTGCCCTTTCTTCACACCCACACCTGACCCACACATATCCCATCCCAGGTCTTTCTCGTCATCATCTTCTGGATCTGGAGACTCGCCTATGGAAGCCCCACTGCACCGCGCTTCTTGTGGTTGAAACCGTTGAACAAGAAGCTCCGTGTGTGCACACATTCAGCATCTTTCACACACCCTGACACCCCTGACAGAGCGTTTCTCCCCATGGCAAATCATCGTTAGCACCCTCACCACCGTATATGCACTCAAGAACCTCGACAAGATCCTGGGTCTTGGTGGTACGCACCACTTTCACGTTCGCTATCTGCAATGAACGTTCCCGTCTGTTCTTCTTAGCCCCTGAGCCACTAGCTCAGCTCGTGAGTCCAGCCAACCCTATGCATGTAGTTACCTCATCCCGTCTAGTATTCACCTTCATATTACCGTGCCACTTGGATAGCGACAGGCCTCGATGCCGGTTTCGCCACTGCCATGTCTGTTCGTCCCAAATGGCTCAAGGACATCTGCTCTATTTTATTTTCAATATACTACATCATTTACGCAAACGAGGCCGACGAAAAGGTCTGCATATTCCCTGTCATACATCCGCTCAGCTTATATGCATATGGGTATAGCTCCGGCGTTTTAGGGCTGTGCCCACCATTGAAATGTTCCGAGTTACATGGGAGAAAACGACTAATCCATATGTAATTCAACCTCTCTGAGGAGCCCCGAGTCGTGACTAATTCATTTGTTAGCTCCGATTGATATCGCAAGGTCCAATCATGTCACTTCACCGAAAGGTCCTATTGCCGCGCCCGTCTGCTTCAATATATGATCGCCCAATCACAGTTCACATTTATTTTGCACCGCCTGTGCCTCAGCTTCACAACGCCACAGATCTCATTCTAGATTTCCCTGGCGGCGGGTTTGTGGCGATGTCACCAGACCATCATGATGAACGACTGCGTATGTGGGCCCTTAAAACCGGTAAACCTGTGCTTGCCGTCGACTATGGAAAGGCTCCCGAATGTAATGCGATACTTGTTGTCCGCTTCATGCGTCGCTTAATCCGTACATTCCTTAGATCCCTATCCGTTCGCAATGGACGAATGTTTTGATCTTTACAGACTTCTCGCGGAAACATCGGGAAGCTGCCTTGGCATGTCCGGTAAGAAACTGAACATGATTCTGTCTGGAGACTCGGCGTAAGTCATTTTGTCTTGCATAATACTATTGCTCATACACGTGCACACAGCGGCGCTACACTTGTGGTGGGTGTCATGGTCAAGATTTTGCAATATAATGCTGCGCTCCCCGTCGGCGAAGTTATGCTTCCTACGCCTTTGTCTCTTGTCCTCAATTACGCCGCGCTGGACTTCAACTTTACCTCTTGGATGTCCCAAGATAATCTTCGAGTACTGCGAACCGAGCAATCCACCGGGGATCTCCCTGGAATCCGTGAATTGGCAATGCAGAAGAATCACCTACAGCATGTCAGCCCACTGAGCATGGTGGGTGATGACCGTATGCGAACGAGGCGCCTGAAGAGGCACAAGAGCTGGAAAGATGCACTGCAAGATCTGGTGGGAAGGTCGGAGGACCCAGTTCCAAGACACCATCACATGGACATTAAACGCAAATCATCGATGAAATCGTTGGAGATGCAGTGCGATGACCACGAGTCTTGGGCAGACTCCGAGAGCGAAGAGGGGGAGTCAAAGCCCGTGAGAGAGGAAGATCGCCCGATTGAAGACCGCGTACGTTTTGTGTACCAGGACGCCTCCTCGGACAGGGACGGGCTCCATCGAATGCTTGAGAAGCACCAGGAAAATTTATCAGCAGCCGTCAATCAAGCGAACCTCGAGGCCACCACGCTTGCCACTGGAAGTCATAACGGCAAGGGCATGGACAAACAACGGGAACCCATAGGCACGAGACTCACGATGACAAGCCGCACAGGATATTTCCAGGATCGTATTATCTCTCCTAGTATGGTAAGTCGGTGATTACACTGCAAGCGGATCAGCCGTTCATTGAATTTAATAGATGCGTGCAATGGCCATTCTGTATATTGGACCACAGCGAAATCCTGACTTTGCAACTGATTACATTATCTCACCCATCCTGACGCCTTCGTCACTCCTGGCGCAGTTCCCACCCCTGTTGATGCAATGTGGTGAGAAGGACCCGTTTGTGGATGACACTGTCATCTTCGCGGGGCGGGTACGAGAAGCGAAGCGAGCGCGGAAAGCTGAGCTTGATCTCATACTCAGGGGCAAGAGCGCACAGTTCGGCGAGGGCCTGCGCATGACGGGTGTTCATGTGGATGATATTCCAGAAGGCGAGGGTGCGAGGATGGTTGCCGAGCGAGATCAACTTGCACGCGAGACGGAAGAAGATTGGGTGCAAATGGTGCTATTTTCTGATTGGAGTCATGGGTACCTACAGATGATGACGTTGATGAGTGAGGCCAAGGCTGTGGTGGAAGATCTCGCGGATTGGATAGAGGACACGTTCGTGAGACATTCAGGCAAGGAAGAGAGGACAAGCGAGGTTGTGGAAGCGATGGGCTCACGGGGGACGAAGAAGAAGAGAGAAAGACGGAACTCGCCGACGAAGCGCCCTTCGGCGTCTACGGGGCACAGCTGGGGTGATGGCGCTGGGAAAGTGAATCCCAGCCCGTTCGCGTCCGAGACGGAGACGGACGATTCAGGGATCACGTTTGTCGCACGCAGGGGTGGTGGGGGTGGGACACCGGTGGGACAGTCGCGGAGAAGTTCTAATGAGGGGGATTCGTCGCCGTTACTGATGGACAGTGAACCACGGGAACGGGAGAGCGCGAGCGGTACGCCACGTGGGAATGGAAAGACGGGACAGCGGATTACAGAAACGGAGCTGATGCGGCGGCGGCGAATGCTGGATGCGCATATCTTTGAAGGGTAGAGTAATGAAATTGGACATAAAAGGGTATGAGAGGACGAGAGACGGATGACGTGAATGATCAGAAACACCGCTTTCAAAGCATACCCGATTTGGAAAGTGGGCAGTGCTGCGGCGCTGCACGCTAAATGGAGACACAGCCACGTCGGTCAGTCGGGTTCACTCACTTCGTCCAAGTCTCCCCCGCACGAGGGCTGTGTCTTTCCACCGTTCCCTGAAAAAGCCCTTCTCTGAAGAAAAGAAGCTTTCAATAATCATGGACCCAACTCAAACACGGGTCCAGTGGCAAAATCCTATCACACAGACACAGCAACGCCAGCCTGCCATTGACCCTGCCGTCAGCCACGAGTTCCAATCTTATAACCATCAAAACAACGACACCGACAGTCTACCTTATCCCCATAACATGCCCCACCACTCTCCTCCTCAACCGCCCTCATTTCCCCCGGGCGCTGGACCCAACGATCCCACAGAGCAGCACGCACATTACCCCCCAGGTCTCGCATACAGACGCAGCCATAGCAACTCCCCGTTCCGCCAGACTACCCACCCATCACCCTACCCGATCCCCAACACCCCGGCCCAGCCGCCACTCCCACAAATGGCCCAACCCGTTCCCCCGCACCCAGACGCAGTCAAGCAAGAAACAGCCTACTATACTCCCACCGCCGCAGAGCTCTACAACCAAGCGCTCGCGTCCTCGTCTGCCCCACCTCCAGATGGATCGGGACACTACCCGTCTTCGAGTGGGGTACCCAGACTACCCCCCATTCTACAGGTCGAAAAGAAGCAGGTGACAACATCGGCGACCCAGGCAGCGAGTGCCAGTCGGAGGAGGAATGAGGCACACTTTATTTGTCCTGTGCCCGGTTGTGGGAGTACGTTTACGCGTCGCTTCAATCTGCGAGGTGCGTGGCGCGTGACCGTGTGCAGTCCTCTTTCTTCATATGTTCTCACTAGGCCATTTGCGATCGCATACCGAGGAACGCCCGTATGTGTGCGAGTATCCGGACTGTAAGAAGGGGTTTGCCAGACAGCATGATTGCAAGTAAGTGTCGTTGATCAACGCCATTGTGCCGATGACGCGTCCATGACTGATCACTTTCTGCTCTCGCAGACGGCACCAAGCATTACACGCTACGCGGTCACAATCCAACATTTGCCAAGGTTGTCGGAAGACGTTCAGTCGTTTGGATGCGCTCAACGTAAGTGATCATCATGAAGTGCTTCTACTGGGCACTCCCCTTTGGTTTGATCTCATTCATCTGTTATATGACAGCGGCATCGTGAGTGGGCTATCTGGACACGCGTGTCCATCGGTTTTATGAAAATCATGGCTAACCCCAACCCGTGCTATAGTGCGTTCCGAGGGTGGAGCCGAGTGTAGACAGGCCGTCGAGGCTATACAGCAAGCACAGGCCCAAGCCCAGGCCCAGATTCAGGCCCAGGTCCAGGTGCCAACACAATCACATGCTCCCTTGCACGACCTTTCAACAGCGAATGCCCCGTCGTCACCCTCGAATCGACCCGGTCCCAGTAGCACAAAGGTATTGCGGACACCACCAAAGACATAATCGACGCGCTGCTGCGGATGTGCTTGTTCTCTCAGAGGACATGACATTGTCACATAGATGCGCATGATAAATGACTTGCATGACCGGACAAACGGGACGCTTTAGATCGGTTTGTTTCTCCCTGCACCTTTTTAACCGTGTCTTTCTTCCCTTTTTTTGTTTCTTTTGACTGTGTTCCTTTCCTTTTTTTCTTTTGTGTGCCTTGCATGCTGTACCTACTTTCTTCTTTTGCAACCTTTTTTCCCCTTCTTTTTTGACATTGTATCCATTCGAATGGCGTCCTATTTGTTTGTTTTTTGGAACGGGGCAAGAATTCCAATGGGTCTAGTATAGATTAATACTGCCTTATAATTGTACAAACATCTTCCTTCAAGTCAGAAAACACGTGAGAAAGGCAGCGCCGAGTTGCCGGCATCAGTAAGGTCAGCAGTGGGCGCCGTAGTAGCAGCTTTCTTCTCTTACTCGCACGCATTCTGTTCTAGCACGGCGTCGTGTGACCAATATTGTGGTCCAAGTCGGTCTGAACCCAAATCTTTCCAGCAATCTCAATTTCGTGCACCATCTATATCGCTTGTGCTCACACGATGTCGCTCTCGATGCTCGTGGGCGGAGGAGCCGAATGTGGACCCTCAAATCCACTACAAAGTCTAACGAAGCGGTTTGATCAGGACCGAGGTGTACAGCAGGTGGGTTCAGATGGAACCCGGGTCACCGGTGGCCAGCGAGGAATCTTGGACAGTATGCTCATCCATGACGTTTGCGCAGGATATTGCGGGGCCATCTCGTTCCCGGGGAGTTTTGTCGGACGAGGTACGTTCTTTCATTTCATCCGGCTCCACCGTCCTCCATTCCGTTCATTCGGTCACCCCTGCCCATGTATCCGATGTGGCGATGACTGACTGATTGACATATGCGCCAGGCGCTTTTCCGAACCCAACACGCTGCCGTACCGGAGCTGCAAGAGGCGGCGCGGTTCTTTGGTGCCGGTGCCGGGCCGGTGCCACCCGCGTCCCAGGCCATGTCGATGCCAGCGCAAGCGTTTGATGTTGCCGGGTTGCGCGACGCGTTGCCGGGTGTGCAACGTGCCCAGATCGGTGGTGCAGCCAACGCAGCGTGGGCTGCTGATTTCCTGGTACAGTCGACCGCGAGCCAGACGCAGGCGCAGGCATATCAAGGTTTGGGACA
This sequence comes from Boletus tomentosulus, assembly GCA_038092475.1. Taxonomy (NCBI): domain Eukaryota; kingdom Fungi; phylum Basidiomycota; class Agaricomycetes; order Boletales; family Boletaceae; genus Boletus; species Boletus tomentosulus. The sequence continues at coordinate 13,017 of JBBPQH010000183.1, forward strand.
TGCCCAAGCTGGCCCGGCGGCGCGGGTGGACGTGCAGCCGGGTTTGACAGCGCCCGTGGGGGAAATGCGTAGTGCGTTTTTCGTGCGTCGTGCTTTGCAACGTGCTTGCTGACCTTTTTATTTTGTTTACTCTACTTCATTTTATTTCTTCCGGCAATTCGTTTCAGGCGGTTCACTTCCGTGGAGTCCGGTGTATACAGGATATGGAACGATGCCGATGATCGGGCGAACGGCGACGGCTGCTGTAGCTCAACGGCATGTCGTACAGAGCGACCGTGAGTCTTGTCATGTGTGAAACGGGTAACCCTGACTTGCGGTAGAGCTGTCTTGGGACAAGGAATTTCAGTCACAAGAATCTTTGTTCAACTCCACACCGGTACTTTCTGATGCTCCGCCGGAACAAGTGCAAGAACGTTCACAAGATGACAAAAGTGCGGTGCCTGCTGACGAGATGGCCCGGCTTGCGGCGCAAGTGATAGACTCTGTGAAACACGAGCAGAACCCCAAGTTCCGGGAAAGCGAGTTCATGAATCTCATGCGTCAACTGCGCGACGGCGAGGTGGTCGTCGAGGAGGATAACATTGTTCCAAAGGAAAGTGCGACAACCGCGGGTGTGGATGTGAAAGGCAAAGGACGTGCGGTGGTGCAGGACGACGTGGCAGTTCAATCACGATCACAGATCCTTGCTTCCTATCAGGGTTTGGAGGCATTGAATGCGGCCAAGGATCCCCATGAGGCGTATTTCCGCCAGGAGAATGCAGATTTCACCGCGTATTGGAATGCACATTACTCGAATCCGGCTGGGCACACGGCATCTGCCGTTCAAGCGGGTCATGTCTGGGAGGAGATGCAACGGGATTGGGATGCATTTGAGGCGACTACGACGGGGATCCAGCCGGTTGCGAATTACCAGTTCCAAACGAACAATCCGTATCTACTGGGTGACTCGTCTCGGACGCGGCATCATTCCTTGCACATGTCTCATTCACAACGAATGTATGAGGTGCGTACACATCACCCTCTTTTCATTTCTTTGGAAGGCGAAATGCAACCACAAGAGAAATGAAGGGGGCGCAAGGAGGTGAACAGCATGGTTGATGCTCCTTTTTCTTTTTGTTCCTTTTTATGGCAGAGCGTTCTGGAACTGGAGGCTGCTGTGCAACGAGATCCGACCAATGCCGCCGCATGGTTCGAGCTGGGTGTGAAACAGCAAGAAAACGAGCGCGAGGCAAAGGCGATTCAAGCGCTTCAACGTGCCACAGAACTAGACCCGACCCACCTCCCCGCATGGCTTGCGCTCTCGGTGTCGTATACCAACGATAATCATCGGTTTGGGGCGTACGACGCGATTCGGGAATGGGCGTTGAGGAACCCGACGTACGAGGCGGTTGTGGCCGGCACGACATTAGCCACGGGCAGGCGTGGTGACTTTCCGGTATTGATTGACGTCCTCATTCAAATGGCGAGGTGTGCAGATCAACAGGGTGGTGTGGATGCAGACGTGCAGGTTGCATTGGCAGTGTTGTTGAACACGACAGAGGTGCGTCATTTTTTTGTAAGGGAAAAGAAAAAGTATTTCCATTCATTGCCTTTTTTATGTTACGTCCACCCCATTTTGACTTTCTAACTGAACACGTTTTTTATTAGGAATATGGCAAGGCGGTAGATTGTTTCCTTACAGCGTTGGCTGTTCGACCAGACGTACGTGTTGTAACCTTCTTGTGCCTCGTGCCTTTTTTTGACGTTGTTTGGGCGCTGTTCAGGACTGGCTATTATATAACCGCGTTGGGGCGACAATGGCCAACAATGGGCAGGCTGCGGACGCCCTCGAATATTATCATCGAGCGCTTGACCTGAACCCTTCCTACATCCGTGCGAGGTACGTTTTTTCGTTGCGCTTGCCTTTTTTTTTCTCGGCGCAAACTGCCCACAGATTTAATCTCGGCATTTCGTGCATAAACCTCCGAGTATGTCTATATTCTTTCCTGATGTGCGATTTTTCTCAATGGGCGATAGCGTTACGAAGAAGCGGCGTCGCACATCCTGGACGCGCTGGTGCTACAAGACAGCGATGGCGTAGCGGACGGGACGGGTATGAACGAGTTGCGAGACTTGACGACGTCTACAATCTGGGAGAGTTTGAAGACGACGTGTTTGCATTTACAACGGGCGGATTTGGCGGCCATGTGTGATCGTCGGGATTTGAACGGTGCGTCATCTCTGTGTCATGCGTGTATTGTGTGGCGGGCTGATTGGGCGGTAGAGTTTAGAAGGGCGTTTCAAGGGGGCGGTTGATTTTTCGAGGGTCGAGGGTTAGTTGTGTTTGGATGCTACGGACGGCCTTGCACTAGCAACAATCTCATCGTGGCCTGGCGCTGATCATCGTCACTCGTTTGATGAGGCGGAGTTTGACTGTGTGACCCTTTGAGTCTAGTCAGTTTACTGCTCAATCGTGAGCACTAATACAGCTTTTTCTACGACAAATGGCCTTGAGAGGAGGAACGACAGTTCCAAGCGGCCAGATAATGTGTATTCTAACACACGGCCAGATAAGATAGACATGCTTGATTTGGCAAAGAATCTCGTGTCAAACGTGTGACCAAGGCCAGCAAGTGCATACGAAATTATGCAGCTCATGCCGGGGATCAGGTGTTGCTTCACTGGTTTCCATCTTTTCTGATATGGTTTACACATACTTAGTCACACTATGTGACGTTTACTAAAAGCGTTTGAGCATTTCGCTTCCCATGCGCAGAGTTCCAAGGCATCTGAAAAGCAGACGAGTAACGTTATCGCTTGATGACTCTCCAGCCATTTAGTTTGCTCTTCATCAATCCAAAATGGGATTAGTTACCCCCGGGGGGCTGCCCCTCCTTCGGCTAGTTTTTCAGATGAAGTTCTCACCTCTGCTCCTGTGTCGGTTTTCCTGTTCCTGGTACCATAGTGGAATTAAGTTCTTGTCGGGTCGCTATCATGGCAAGTCAACAAGTGGTAGAGTGAGCAGCGGGATCTGGAACATTTACTGGTAACCAAAAGGGCTCTTCTGACTTGATCCGAAATGCCTTCAAATTGTTTGTTTCGGCGGGGTTCGGCATACAGCGTCGTCCACACAAGAAGGAAATAGTAATGGACTGCGAAAATGGATGCAAAAACATAGCTTGAACCTGATGAATGCACGCATCTCTAGACCGCAGTCGCGCTCGTACTACGGCTCGATTTGCAAAGGCGTGGTGACTGCGGTTTAAAGGATAGGTGATTTGAACGCCGTAAAAGTGATGGGAGAATATTTGTTAAAGGGCGCAAGGAAAACGGGTGGAACATAGACAATGCTTTCATACTTGGACGAAACGATATGATTCGGGAAGAATGGGCGGTGGGTCGTCAAAGGGTGATCCCCCCGTTGTCTTCTCCGCTTCGAAGACAGTTGTTGCGACGAGTGGAAGCAGTTGAACGAACCACCTTTGAATCTCAGAGCCAGTCTAGCGCGTGGTGTCTCAAAAGGTGAGAGAGCGTTGCGCGGAACAGATGATGAATATGTTGCCAACGCTATACTAGTAAAGCCATCCACGGTCGCAATGAAAGTTACATGCGAGGTCTTGCCATGGGATGGGTAAAGTCTTCCTTGCGCACTATGTCAAATAACCCGCTCAATTTGCGCAACTGCAACCGGACGACGACCATCCTTTATAGGAAAGCGACGATCAATCAACGCCCTAAAGCCGAAGAGGGACGTCGACTCACCCATCACTTTTGCTGCGAAGGGGGGATAAACCAGACCTTGAGCTTTCCTTGACGTCAAAAATGATAGCGTTGTTGTCAGCATCGGACACTGTGCACGACACAGGATAAGCCCATCGTGTATCCACTCTCAAAGCTCGAGCACCCACAGATGTTTAACCCTTGATCTCTGTCTCGGGACTGGCGAGCCTGTATCATTGAGGAGACCAAGAATATCGTTGCGAGTATTTGCAGTGCACAACGAGTGGCAAAAAAAAACTTGGCGTCTGGGGCGAAGTCGTGCGGTGCAGAGCATGCCGACGATGGCAGCTACCCCTCCCCTCGGGTCTTGCATGGGGGAGCGAATAAACAGGGGACTCAGAGGGGATGCGAGCGGGCAGAAGGGAGGAAGTGTTGAACTCGTTGGCTGGTCCATGGGGACTTTTTATAACTGGGAAGGCGATAGGAATGCTCGATCTGGCATGGAGGGGACAGGATTCCAGAGTGAAGATGGCATGCTTGCTCGACGCCCTCCTTGATCCAGGACGGATGATTTTTGAGGCGAGGAGTTTAGACGTGATGTGCTTGCAAAGCTTGACCGAACGAGGGCTACATTGCAGACTGCTGGGTGGACAGAAATGGGAATTCTGTCGGGTGTGAGCCTAGAGCGTGTCGACCGAGGCACTGCACGGGGGAATTGGGGGAATTTAATTTTGTCGCCGCCGACTACCATTCTGAGTCGGCGAGTGAGAGGGGATTTATATTCACGCTGGTGTGGAGGAGAGTCTGACCGTGAATGATCGCTGAGGTTCAAAAGTCGACTGTTTGGCAATTTGGAGGATGTCATGAGCGGAGTTGTGCACGCCAACCGACCACCAGCTGGACCACCTCCACCTTTGTTGCTCGCCTTCATTGCAGCGCATTTTTGAGGAATTCGTCCCACAGTTCTTGCCCACAAATATCATCACCGTTGGGCATTTCTGCAGTGGTTCGGGAAGCGCTTGATATACACCAAGTCATCCACATTTGCGCACTGCGCCAGCTAGCCTTGGGCACGGCAAAAAATCCACAGCACTGACAGATCGAGGATGCGTTATTGGGGGGATTTTGTCAGGAAAACCGTACGGCCAAAAATTGCATGCTCTTGATCGCAGCAGGTCATACACACGTCTTGTTCAAGTTCGTTCGACACTTACTGATGTCCCACTCGCGCCTGTTGCGGCGTCAAAGCGTGCCATTTACCGCCTTTGGGTGGATGTGCGGGCCACGGCACAATCCCATGGTCATCCGGGGGTTGAGCCAGTCAGACTGTTCGGGTGAGTGCTTGATTCATTCCAAATACATTCATAAGAGGGGGGGCATCTAGTTGGCCTTATCTTTGGTAGTCCCACAGCGTTGTCGCACCTGTTTAGCTGTGAAGACGGGCGAGGGGCTGCAGTCTTGCGGTCATACTACCTCACACAGACGTCTTGCTGGCTTTTTGATGCGCTTGACGGGACACACGTTGAGTTGCACATTCGCATTCATCGTCGTTTTGAACAAACTTGCCTGAGCGTTTCTACTTGTGACGTGACAGAACCCCTGTATGTGACATTGTCACACCCCATATTCCCACCCCAGTACGTTTCTCTCCCTGCCAGCGAGTGTTAAACTGGAACATTCAATATTCAGTCTTGAATCCGTGCAGGTGTCTGGAGCGTACCGTTGTATCTGCGCGTGTACTTGATCATATTTCTCCTCCTGACTCTACCACGGATGCCTGCAACGTCCTTCAGTCGGCGGGGTTCCAATTCCGTGTGGTCTGGCCAGGTTCAAAGCGTCTCCATTTGGAGTGTTGGCGATGAAGAGTCACCTTGTTTCATGGACGCTTACCTGAAATTTGCCAACAAGTGGCCCTGCTATCTTGTGCGGCAGCCTATTGAGATCGTTCTTCGGAAGCAGATGGACGCAGCACGACTCCGCTGCACGAGTGAAGCAGTGGCCGTCACAACGTTGTGCGCGTAAGTCAATAGTGCGCGCTTGCGGTCACATTACCCTGGCGGGACACGGAGTCTGAGCCTGGCCCTTTAAATTCTTTTCCTCATGTTGTCTGGCTCGACTTTGTTGCCTCCGTGGCTCGAAGTTTTATACACCTCTCTCCCGTTCCTCCCTACGTCTTGACACCTCGATGGATCCTGGGAGACTCCCAGCGTACCGTTCTTCCTATCTATTAAGGTTTCATCCTTACCCGAGGATGAAGCTACCAGTTCGTGAGAGAATTGTGGTGAGATTTCTTCATCTCGCCTTCTTCTGGGAAACACTTACCGTAAATCCCCGCTCAGCAGGCCCTAGCCCGGGAACCTCCGCCCTACGAACCGCTTGGAATAGACATCTTGGATCTGGTGAGTTTTTAGCTTGAAATGTCTAATATCTGAATTCACGGTGGAGCTAGGAAAGCGACACGTCGTTCACTCTAAATCAAGCTATTCATGGAACTGGCGTCCATGAGTTGCGTCAGCGACGCTTGAGCATGTCGTCTCTCGTTGTCGTAAGTGACTAACCTGTTACACGTTTGGGGTCACTAACCAAACCCTCCACTAGGACCTCGCACTCGTATGCAAAAAGCTCTCTTTGTGCGATAACGTTCCACCAAGTTGCCCGGGGAAGCCATTCAATCATCAGATTCAAGCACCGTGGCCCTATTAGATGTGAAGACCTCGCATACAATCACTTAAATACAACCCTTCACTGTAGCATATCTCATTACCAGTCACTCAGAAGCCATCAATTAGCACAAACATGAACTTGGTCTAGCGCTGACAAAAATGGCTGATTGCGGCCCCTGTGATGCGTGACGCGTGACAGCTGCACGCAAACGTCGCGTGTCAAACGTGTGACAAACGTAGTCACACCACAAAAGCGTTCGACGGAGTTCCAAGTTCTCACCTCTACGTTCAGCCCGTGAGATGCGGTTTTGTCAGTTTCCTTAGCGAAAGCAAGTGCATATCGAACGAACTTTTCAGTGACGATCAAGGACCAGTGCCTCGTCCAGATGCCATCACAACGACGTGTGGGCCTGCACACAAGCATTCCGATATAATCGAGTCCGACGGATTTAGTACACATCATGGATGCGTTCCTGTCGGGTTGCAAGTTGCAGCTGCGCCCCCATCATGATATTGATTAACTGATACATTCCCATGTCTCAGACTGGGGATTAGGCTGGCCGAATGGAAAGCGGTGAGTCGTAGTCGCCAAGTTGCAACGCAATTTTCCGGGTATTGATGTCGAAGATGTACTTTGGTAAGTATGGTTCTTGGCTGTAATATATGATGCCCGCCGGATTGACGTTGACAACAATTACCGGGCGGGCATGCAACAAGTTCGATCGTATGGTGGGTAATCAAGGTATGCCTTCGCTACTGGAATATGCTATGATCGTTTATTAAATTTGCGTGACAGGGAATACTGGACATACCAAGAAGAACAGGCGAACAAAAAGAAGTTGCTCAGGGATAGCCTGCCATGACGGTCCTTTGGTGGCAAGTCAGTCGTTCTACAAGCGCTTGCCATTTCGGAATATATATTGCATGCCAATGTACTAGCCGCAATGAGCGGATCCAGGGCGCCCTGCCTCACAACTTACTCTCATCGGATATCGTTAAGGTCTTTTCTTTATCGCGGACAGCCTGGACTGGACTGTGGGAAGCATTGGTGTCCTTGGCGACCAAAGATGAGAATCTTGCATACATAAGTGTGATTTCGGCGCTGAGAGCCCATCAGTCCTGTGAGTCAGAATTGCACAGTTCAATGATACAAAGTCCCATCATATTTACATATGCCACAGACGTGGACAGAAATGCCTTCCTTGCTTGGGAGTCGATCACGTTAGATTAAACCGTCATCACATTTCTCAAATTACACGGTCTCAATCTGATACGCCGCTCTGCATTTTGGTTCCCTGCGTAACTGCCTCAGCAGTGATGGTGTGATATAATCCCCAGACAGCCATTCGGCGCCCACTCTACCCACCATGACTGACCTTCTCTCCTTGAACCAGCTAATTGCACGGAGAGCCCATGAAAATCCAGACCTCCATGTCCTTGCTATACCTGACAAGGACTTTAACGTACGTCTCCAGTTCTCACTCAGAGTGTTCCAGCTCACCCGTATTCTAGTATGTAAAGTACACCGCCGCTGAGGTCGATGCAGCAGCGTCTCTTCTTGCCAACCACCTCAAAGACACTGGTGCCCTGCCCGGTCGCGCAAAGGGTGATGCAACGAGCAAACTCACAGTTGGCCTATTGGGCGTGAGCAACGTCGACTATGTCATCGCAGAGATAGCCTTGTATCGAATGGGTTACTGTACGTGTGTCTCCGTTCCCTAGTAAAATGCAGTACCTCACTTGATTTCCAGGCGTGTTCTTCCTCTCACCCAACAATTCACCGCCTGCGATTGCACATCTGTTGACCGTGACGAATACATCGCATGTGTTTGTGCAGGACGCACAGATACCTTCTGCTACAGAGGCGCTTACTCTCCTCGCTGACCCGTCTTCGGTATCCATCATCCGCCAACCACCACCAGATGTCTATGGACCCAAAGCTCGGGCTGCGCACCCAGAAAAGACACATTGGGACCCACCCCTCAGCCCCGAGACCGAGTTCCCCCTGCCAGTGAACATCATTCACTCGAGTGGTTCCACTGGGTTCCCAAAAGCGGTCGTCATGACAAACAAGGCTGCTGTTGGGAGTTGCAGGACGAACCTTGGTCTTACTGCTCTCACGACGATGCCGTTCTATCACGTTAGTCACATCCCCCCATACTAGCACTGAATTTGAAGTTGGATTTGTCACACAGGGATTCGGACACGCGAATATGCTTCGAGCGTGGTATTCCGGGAAATCGCTCTACATGTTCCCGACGGGTTCTATTCCGCTCACTTCCGCCAACATTATCAAGTTGATCTCGCAAGCACCCGATGTACAAGCCTTGTATGCAGTTCCTTTTGCTCTCAGATTGCTCGCAGAAACGCAAGAGGGGCTGGACATACTTGCGCGACTGAAGGTGGTCACGTTTAGCGGAAGCGCTTGCCCAGATGACCTAGGCGACTTCCTCGTCTCGAAGGGTGTTCCTTTGGTTGGTCACTATGGCATGAGTGTGTCTTTTCCCCTATATTTGTCTTGTATCGGAATTCATTAGACACCCGTCAGCCGAAATGGGTCAGCTTATGTCAAGCATGCGTGACTTCGCCACGGACAAGGAATGGAACTGGATGCGCGCAAAGGGTCCGCAGATCCGGTCTGGCATACATGAGTATGTACGCTTCGAACACCGCGGTAGTGACACGTATGAGCTATGTGTCTTGGAGGGATGGCCCACCAAAGCAAGTCCTGTCCAAATACATACCACCTTGAGTGCTGAACATCTAGTAGGTGATGTCCAACCAACCAGATGGCTCTTACGCGACCAGGGACCTCTTTATCAAACATCCGACAATCCCTGATGCCTACAAGTACATAGGCCGGATAGACGATACTCTCGTTATGGTATGGTCATCCTTCGTTCCTATCACATTCTCGTCCCCGGTTCACAATTCCAAAACACGATAGGTCAATGGTGAAAAGACAAACCCGGTCCCCATCGAACTCGCACTCCGCTCCTCCCCATATATATCCGATGCCATCGTCTTCGGCAGCGGCCGCACCCAGATCGGCGCACTCATCCTCCCAACAGAAGCTGCCCAGAATCTTTCGCAAGCGGGATTCACTGAACGCCTCGCCTCGACTGTCGCACTCGCCAACGTCGACGCGCCCTCTCATTCTCAGCTGTCGACAGAAGCGCTCGTGTTCTTGCCCTACGAGACGCGCATTCCGCGGGCGGATAAGGGAAGCATTTTGAGGGCCAAGGTGTACAAAGAGTTTGAGAAACTGATCGAGCAGGTATATGAGCGCCTTGAGGGTGAGGCAGGACCGGAAGGGAGGAGGCGGATGGAAGGAGAAGCGGAGGCAAAGGCAGCTGTCAGAGAGCTGATTGGGAAGACGATCGAGAAGTCGATTGATCGCCTCGAAGATGACACAGACTTGTTTAGTTTCGGGCTTGATTCACTCCAATCATCACGCATCCGAAATGCTATTCAGAGGGTGTGTTTGTTTGTATCCTCTTGGAATCAAAGGCTGATCAGAAGCTCGTCTTACAGGAGATTGATCTAGGTGGAAAGAAGTTGTCTCTCAATGCCGTTTTCGAACATCCTTCCATCACCAAGTACGTGTGTAACTCACTCACTGCGATGGTCGCTCACTTTCTTTTTTCTTGACAAGGCTGGCAAAGCTCATCTTACTACTTTATTCGGGCGAGGACGAGGCAGACGTTCGGGTCCGGTCTCAGAAACTCATGCTCGATTTGATTGATAAATACAGCCACTTCACGTACGCGTCAACAACGTCCCTCAACCGCGCGAACGGCCATTCAACTGGCAACCCCGAAAAAGTGGTGTGTAATATCTCGACGGTGACCAGTGTCATGTTCATTTTTGGTGTCTCTCGTTAGGTCGTCTTGACGGGCGTCACGGGCTCTCTTGGGGCTCACATACTCAATGAACTTCTCGCTGACCCAGATGTAGTGACTATTTATTGTCTCTGTCGTGCAGATGACGACGTGCGCGCGGCGGAGCGGCTCGCGGCGTCATTGAAGACGCGAAAGGTATTGGAACGATTCTCGAATGCGCAGATAAGAGCAAGCGAACGCGTCGTGGCTCTGGCGGCAGATCTGCCCGAGGCCCATTTGGGTCTCGACGAAGCACGTTATCGTGAGATCGCGAATCGAGCAACGGTTATCATTCATGTGCGTACCCGTACCTCCAACCCTTGCTTCAGCTAACCATTTTCTCTCTAGAACGCCTGGCAGGTCAACTTTAATCTCGACATTTCTAGGTATGTATATGCACTGAAAACATTGTATGATCGCCCCGTGCGTGTTGCTCATCTCGCGATGTAGTTTCGAAACACAAATTCAGGGCGCAGTGAATCTGATGCAGCTCGCACTGTCCTCACCATATGCTAAGCCCACCAAATTTTTCTTTGTGTCGTCCATTAGCGCGGCGTTGAATTGGCCTGGTCCTGGATTCATTCCCGAGGCAATAATGGATAAACCTGCCTACGCACAGTGGCTGGGATAGTACGCATATGTCTTCGTTTGCGCACATATTCGTCTGACTGCTGCTGTTTCAAGTGCGCAATCTAAATGGGTTGTGGAGAAACTCTGTCAAATCGCTGCGCGTCAGACACCTATGCAGACTGCGGTGCTACGTAAGTAACTCTTGGCGACGAAAGTACGATAGCATCTCACAAATCGCCCTTTTGCAGGTGTTGGTCAGATTGTAGGCGACTCTGTGAATGGTGTCTGGAACGAGTCGGAAGGAATTTCTCTCACCATCAAGGTCCGTATCAACTCCGTTTATTCGTTGCCGTTGGCTCACTACAATGGATTTGGACATGCAGTGTGCAGACACGATCGGTGCCCTTCCCGAGCATGATGAGCAAGTATCGTGGCTTCCCGTCGACTATGCCGCCAAGAGTATTGTCGAGCTCGTAAACCTCCCCACGTCTTCTCCCGAGTGTCCCGTGTACCACGTCCTTCACCCAACCCTCGTGCCGTGGTCCTCCATCCTAGACGCCTTCGGGGCCGCGCATCTCCGTTTCGAACGGCTTCCACGACAAGAGTGGCTGCAAATCCTCCGCGCGAGCGACCCTGACGAACGACGCAACCCGAGCCGCAAGTTGTTGGGATTTTTCGAGGACAAGTACGGTGGTAAGGAGGTCAGGGCCGGGTTGCCGTTGTCTGTGGAGAAGACCGTGAAGTTGAGTCGGTGGTTGAGAGAGGTGCCGGAGGTGGATGATGGGTTGGCAGCGAAATGGGTTGGGGCGTGGCGAGAGAGTGGGTTTTTGCGGAAAGCATGAGTCTTGAGGAGGAATGGGTAACGTTTTTAGACTTTGCATAATAAACTGCATAGCTCGTAGTTACAATTTTATATTTGGCTGGTGTGAAGTACCTGGAAACCCTAGGTTACGCTGCTGATTTGTTGTGCCCCAAGTAGTAAAATGACATTCTTGAATCTCGTCGAGAGAGCTGGGTTAGCTTCAAGTGTGGATGTGATGTACGTTGCGTCTTGCTGACTGAGAGCAACTTGAACAGCCTCTCGTTCGAGCAAAAGAATTCTGGACCTCTCCAAAGTCACGGAGTGCAGTTCGCCGTGTTATCTCCGGGATTAGTTTTCGCTGCTCAAAATACCATATGATCACCCTCAGAGGTCTCTGGCCAGAGAGATGGCAGGTCATTCAAGCGAGGCCGTCTGGACTGTGATCGGACTGCGCCGACCCTTCTATATTCTTCCACGTTCCGGTGGGTAGGTGTGCGTAAGAGAGCGCGAAACGGTTGCCTCAGTCGAACGATACATGGAGACGCATTTGATCTCCCGACACAGCCGAAGGAGGTCTGCGTGACTCTGAGGTGTCTCGGGAGGATGTGCTGAACCGTTTGACAAGTGGTTTGAGGAGAAATATTATAAGCCGTGCAGTTCGTGTCTGTGGGGCTTCTAATGGGATATTAATGGAATGGTCAGCGGGCAACGGTGATTCGTGCATCAAAGAAGACTGGTCGTGTCATTGGCACCCAAGGGTAAATGATTGGTCATTCGAACAATCGACCCCGTACTAGTACTAATCTTTGTTCGTGTACACCAATCATCCGCCAGACCCCTCTGCCCAACATCCTGTTTACTCAACATCTTCCAGAGGATGCATCGCGTACTTCAAATTCCAGAGGTCATTTTGAACATATTTTGCCATTGTGTTCCTTCTGGTCTCAGCGAGGACGA
>JBBPQH010000184.1:0-25414 GCA_038092475.1 Boletus tomentosulus
AACCAGTTGCAACCGGTTTTTTGAAAGACCGGTCTTTTGGCCCCTATCCCATGGGAACCGTGCTTCCGACTATAGATATGAAATATTCTACTGACTAATGGGTTTCTATGCGTCCCGAACTGCAACGACTGAGGAGTTGCACAATCAGGGGGGAGTGTTAGGTTTTGTGATTTCGCACTCTATTCGACTTGATTTTACTCTCATGATGTTCTCCATATTCAAGTTTCCTTCCTACCACATTTCTAGATCTTTCTAGCTTTATTCTGCGCTTGTGTAGCGCCTATTTCACTTTCTGATGATGTGGCTGATGTTGTTTGCCAGTTGTTTGCTAGTATTTACTTGAAGCGCACATATATCCCTGCAAGTCCACTCTGAGACTCTTTGGTTACTCACAGTGGATTGCAGGTACTGTATCTTCGTTCTATGCCTTCAATATCATTCATGGTTACTCACAGTGGACTGCAGAGTCATCCTGAGTTGGTCCCAAGATTGGCTAGCCGCCCTTAGTCCCTTAACATATCTTTGTGCTTATGTCTGCCATTTCATTGTTTTCTCTTGAGTCAGACTCCATGCTCTTGTTCATTGAAGTCCTCATTAACCTCTTGAATGTTGCCTAAGTAGGAATGAACACAATAGAAGGTGAATGTTTGCACTCATATGCGAACACAAATGAGAGTGCATGTAATACATCAGTAGTGTGTGAGTGGGACTACAATATTCCGATGGGTTCTAGAGTTTGGGTTGGATAGTCAAAGCATTTGCTTCCCTTGTTGACCAGAAAGGAGCAGTCCCCTGAAACAGTAGATACATGAACTCTATGGATGGATACAATGGACTGTGCTAAATGTGAGTGGCAAAATGACAAATAAAGTGGAAATAGTTATATTTTCCAGGACTGTGTGACTGTGTGTTGGAATATCCTGGGACAGTGTAAGAACACTTGCTGATAAGGTGTGACAGCCGAGTCAGTGTTTGGGAAGGAAGTCAGCCATTGGGGGTTAGATCAAGATGAAGAGATTAGGTATATAGTACATTACTGATCTTTTATTCCCCATCAACTTGTAACAATAGTTACTGATGCCATGTACACAAGGAAACAAAATGAATCCAGTATGTTGGAGATTAAGTGGCCTCCTATAGGCTGATTCAGAGTGGATATGTATGGAAGTGATGCTTGAGTGACACTTGCAGACCTGTAAAACAATTGTAAACAAGTGCTACAAATATAGAGACTTGCTTGTCTCTACAGTATGTGATTGCACACACATCACTGTCATTGTGTTGTTGTTGATGGTCCTAGGCCTTTGATTGCATTAATGGGGTAACCAGACCACCTGTTTTTTATTTAGTAAAAATGAGACAACTGGACCAAAACGAATATTTGCCTGCTCTTGAGGAGTAGCTAGTGTTTCGAAATCGAGTCACATAACCCTCAAGGGACTGTAACCTGACCAGACCATAACCAATCATAACTGATCATGCAATTCAGTCAGATTCAGTTACAAAGTAGTCATAGTTAAGGTCACAGCCAATTTGACAATTTCCACAACTGCAAATAACTATTTTTGTGAACTGTTTATAACTGTTTGAAGGTTTTAGTTAGCTTTGACCATATTTGGACATTTCCTAAACTGGTTTCAGGTTAGTATGTATAGTTTTGGGAAAGTACTGAAAGACCAGTTACAACTGGTTCCAACCAATTGTTGGACTATCTAGGACCAATTACCATTGTTTTTGGTCCAATGGCCTCATTTTTTACATATTAAAAAACTGGTTGTAGTCTGGTTGCCTTGAATTCTCAATCTAACGGGTGGCTGTCAAATAGTGGCCATTAATGGTGACAAAGGCTAGTGACAATGGTTCATTGGGTCTTATTGTGTCCCAACATACATATCCACTGCACTGGGCTTGGTGCCAGATGAGATGTGTGAGTGATCTGTAATACGAAATGCCAACAATACATGAACACCCATGTCCATGAATGTGAGATGTAAGTGATGTGAGAAGCTGAAGTTATTGTAGTCTAATAAACTCAATAGTTGTGAAGAAAGTGACACACCTAGTATCAGTAGAGCCATCATGTTGCTTAACCTTCCTCCATCTGTAAAGTTGTCCAGTGGTGAATATTGAGCCAAAATTGCAAGAACTAATGATATGGCAGCTTGCACAATTGGTATGTGTATGATCAGCAAATGGTTTAATGGCTGAAGGGTTGTATGGGTCATAGGAAATATGAGTACTCCTGGTGTGTATGGAAAACCAGGGTATACTATGATAGGCTTGGCTACTTGAGGGGAATTTTGCTTGATCAAGGAACTCGGGAATGTTGGTGGACTTGTAGAGTAGGAGGGAGTGACTGGTTGGATCACATTGAAAATAGTTTCTTTATCCTCAACTGGTGGATTAGAAGGTACTACAGGTAGTGGGATGACTAGTTGAATGGGGAGAACAACAGAGGAAGTTGAACCAGGACATTTGTAGTGGATGAAGTGTGAAGGGGTGTGATTGGGACAGGTAAAGCATGCATAGGGGGACTGGAAGGGGGGGGGGGGATAAAGAAATGAATAGTTTGGGATGGGGATGCCAAATTTCTGGTGCAAGCAAGTCATTTTCATTTGAAGTTGAGATTGCTGAGGCGTCTAGAAACACGCTCTGATATGGCTTTTTATTATCTCATTCCATATGTGTATGTAGGTGTCACTGTTGTCATATAAATCAGTGAGTTTGTTGCTCTTGGATGCCATCGATGTGCAGCTATAGACCTGAAGCTTAAAGACTACAACAAGACATGTCTCCCACCATCAACGAGCACCTGATGTGGTAATGGTAGTATAGACATTATTTATGCTATGCTTGTACTACATAGTTAATACAGTATAATTTATAGACTCTGGATTGCTTTCTAAAATATATTTTGCTACAATTGTCATAAATTTACTTCTGTGTATATAGATTCATGATCTTTTTGCAAAAAATTACATGAAAATGTAAGGAATATGGAGGTATTTTCTGAGGGGGGCTGCAAAATCTAACATATTCAATACAAATGTTGAAAACTCTCACAATATTATACTTTTTCTAGGAATAGTGACAATTTGGTGCAATGAAGTTTTTCCTAATGGGTTTTGGTATGAGTGATGTGGCACAGACTGGCTCGAACAACATTAATGCTCCTACCTATGACCACAGGGACCTGAGCAGCCAGCTCGTCAACCAGCTGCTACATGTCTGCCTGCCACTCATGTGCAAGGGTATTGGCCCATCTGAGACACAGGGCCTCAACCATGTATGTCTGTTGCAAGCATGCATCTTCAGGGTCAGGGGAGATGAATGTCATATAGACATCCACCTTGACTTGTTTGTGGGCATGGTTGTCTCAGTTGTCGTCCCTAGACACCCCACATCAGCCACATGACAATTTTTCTGAAGCTCTGACAGTTCTGAAATCATATATTCAAAGATTGGAAAAGACAATAGCATAGTCTATCAGAAAATTAGATACTTAGCAAGTCATTTTCTTAGAGTGTTCAAAGACTTTAGTACCTCAGTAAGACAGCTTATCAGAATATTCAGAAACCCAGAAACTCAATAAGAAAGTTTGTCAGAATATTCAGAAGCTCAGTGAGACAGCTTATCAAAGTATTCAGAAACTCATAGGCTCAGTAAGACAGTGGAGCAGATGTCAGAATATTCAGAAACTCAGGAACTCAGGAACTTAGGAACTTAGAACCTCTGGAATTGAGAAACTCAGAAACTCAGTGAAACAGTTTGTCAGAACATTCAAAAACTCATAAGACCATAATGTCTCATAGTGCTACTGTAATTCTCAGAAATACTATTCAGAGCATCACACATTGATTTGGATGTTCATCAAATTTCATTATTCATGAACTACATATTACATATTTCAAATACCAATACTCAGCAAATAAAGTGTGTGAGAGTGGGTGAGGTGCGGACCTAACAGGTATGCCAAGTAAGCTAGGTACAGTAAGTATGGGATCATACTATGGGAAGGAATGTAGTGCTTACCTCCAGTCAAGAATATGAGAGACTGGAGGAAAGCACAGATGTGAGGCAAACATGTAGTGTATCTATCGTCCAAGTATACCAAATAAGGAAGGTAAGAAAAAGTATACTACGAAATGAGCTGATCTCTAACACACACCTCAGTCTGAGCATAGGTAAAGTCCATGAATGAATGGTGGATATTCAAAAAGAGTGAATGTCAAGAGTGAATGCCTAGGTATGAATGGGTATAGTATGGAGCATGAGAGTGGAAAAATGCAATTGGCCGATTTGGATGCTAGTAGAGACCAAGGAGACAGTGTTGGATGCAAAGTCAAGTTGTCGGCAAGGTCAAGGAGTGAAGGAAGGGCAGGTGACTGTGCTGAGAGTGGCAATTAGATGGACATTGTGTAGTCAGGGAGTAGATGCAGTGTTGGCTCGTCCAAGTATGCATGAGAGTTTGTTGACATATGATGATGCAGTAGACAGCAGTGGCTTTGTGTCTGTATGGACATGACAGTGGTAGCCTGTGGGTTCCAGATAATGCCTGCATGGAAGTTGGCACAGTAGCACGGTCTGCTTAGTGCTATGCAACATCACCGATATGTTGACAGGATCACACTGTGGTCTGCATCTTTGCCATGTTCCATGAGGTGGCGGTATCTCTGATCCAGTTTGTGTCAGTGCAGATAGTGTGTCAGGATCAATGTCACCGACATGACTAGTGCAAATTCGTGGTACCCTGTAAATAGTGGGGGATGTAGAGTAATACACAGCGCCTCCTAGTGGGATTTGAGTAACACATTGACTTGGATACATTGCGTGAGTTCGTGTGTTCTGTGTCTATTGCCTGAGGTGACTGGTTGGCGAATATGAAGTTAGGCATGAAAGGGAAGGTGAGGCAGATGAGGGCATCCAGAAGGTCCCTATACAAGAGTTGGGCTATCTCAGACATTCTATCATCTGTACATAGGTAGACAATCTGTGTACTTGCCCAATATCATTCCACCGAAGCTGATCTCCATTGCATGTGACAACACATGCCAGTTTTTGTGACATTGCTGGTCTCCGTCGGTTCCATCAGTTTGGGTGCCAAAATGGACAATGGCTTGGCAGGGAACTTGGTGATGGTGGAGCATGATCTGCATGCTTATCCGATATCACCTACTGGCTATTTGAGTCCTCAGCATCTGCTGCAATGTGCACCAGCTTCATGATGTTACCAATCTCCATTGGTTCCATCAGCTTGGGTTCCATATAGATGGCATATGTAACTGGCAGCTGCACTCTGCGTGCTTGTCATTGCATTTTACGGTTTGCTTTCTCTCCCTTCTTCTTTTCTCTTAGTTGATCTGCTGCTTCTGTCTTCCAGGACATACTGACATGTTCAGATCAGCAGAGTTGATGTGGTGCCAGTTTTGGTTCTGGCACCGTATCTTCATCTTTGGAACCCAGTGGTGAGCATATCACTTGCGATTTCGTGTGTGAGTGACCTGGGGTCTTCCTACCCGATCCTGCAAGGTTACACCTTGTCTTCTGCCGTTTGCATTCTGCGCACACTCCTTTGTCTGTCGGGTGGGTGCATGCTACTCCACGGGACCAGCAGCGGTCACATCCCTCCTGGACGGCAGTGCTCGTGCTGAGCATTGGGTCCGAGGATTGGGTGCGGGTAGTGGCTTAGCGTCGTTGACGGGGGATTGGGCCAGCATCAGGGGCCAGAGTGGCATTGCTCTCGACTAGCTCCTTCTTGATGCTATCCACCTGATCTGTATGGAGTTGCACACCTTTTTCTTCTGTTGAAGGCCCCGTCATGACTTCTACCTCCATCGACTCCTCCCTCGCCTGTTCCTCTCCATTTCCCTTTGGCATTCCAACGATCGGGCAATCTACATCAATGTTGATGTCGGTGGCCGTCGCCTTGCTCTTGCCCTTGTCCTTTCGAGTTGGCAATCCGACACTTCCATAGGC
This sequence comes from Boletus tomentosulus, assembly GCA_038092475.1. Taxonomy (NCBI): domain Eukaryota; kingdom Fungi; phylum Basidiomycota; class Agaricomycetes; order Boletales; family Boletaceae; genus Boletus; species Boletus tomentosulus. The sequence continues at coordinate 5,977 of JBBPQH010000184.1, forward strand.
CGTATCCACATGGGCTTGAACGTCAGCTGACATCGACGGCAGAGATGCTCCAGTCACTGTAGCCTCAGTATTGATAACTGCCGAGGGATTTTCCACAAGCAAAGAGATATCTTGAGGGAGGGAGGGGACGAGGCTGAACTTGTACCACAGATGTTTCTTGATAGCATCCATGGGTTGTCAGATCACGTCCCAATCAGGCCACTGCTTCTCACCTGTGGCATTCTGAACCTTCTCATAGGCAATGGCAGTGGCAATCACGATCAGGGGGATTGGCGTAGTGACAGTTACCACCGTAGTAATTTCATGCTGAATATGTTAGCTCACCAATTCAGTTGAATTCCGTAGAAACTTACCATGGCAGCGAAAACCTTGTGACACACTGAAACCCACACGGTCGCATCAGGGTTGTCCAGGAACGCCAAAGCAGCCTTGATAGCCTTGGTTTGTTCAGTGATGATGGGGATGATTGAGACATTTGTAAGCTGTGAGGATTGAAAGCGTCGAGGTGATAGTGGTGATTCACATGTTCAATTTTTGGGTGACACAACGAAATTTAACTCCAAAGTTCAACATTACACAACAAAAGCCGAAAGCAATTATGACATGATTACGTAAGATGGTTCATCCTTTTTGTCCAAAGGTTCCATAAAACCAACGGCAAAATCCACTTTTCAAAACATCCACCTCTCATCACTCAATGAAGCCATCCCTCCCATCTCATTGCTCCGCCCGCCCCATGCATAGAGTAACATTTACCGACCCACCAAGTTTGTTACCGATGCCTGTGGATATTCCCACTGTGCCGGCACCTCTTTGTCACCCTGATGCGATGGATATCGATGAGCTGCCGCGGGCAAACCCTATTCATACGCCACCACCTTTCCCAGCAAATGTCAGTCTGCTCCCCCCATCTCTTCTAGTAAATATTAGCCTGCTCCCACCAACTCTCCCACCACCTCTCCCACCAAATGTTAACCTTCTCCCGCCACCTCTGTCACCAAATGTGAGTTTGCTCCCTTCCGTACCTGGACGGCCGTCAGAATCACCCTCTGTGGAAATCATTGACTGCCCTTCCCACTTCCTCAACACAGAAGCCAGCCCTTCTATTGTCAGTTCATCAAGCACCCCCTTTGCATCAAAGCCCCCATCTGTATCCCCTTCGGAACAGCATCTGCTTGAGCAGCGCTGCCTTCCCCTCCTTTCAGTGTACTGGCCGAGTATGCCGGTATTGGAGGAGGACACTGATGTTGAGATGTGGCTGGATGACATGGTTATGGCGAAAGTAGTATGGGGGTTCGATAACTCTAAGTCAAGTGCAATTGGTCCATCATCCCTTGCTAAATACATATAGATCGTGCCACTCGCAGCATAGCCGATACCCGTGGAGTCTTGCTACAGCGAAATGATATTGACCCAAAGCTATTCTGTACAGAGGCCGATGAATGGTTAAGCACGGCTTATAACAGATATGGCACCCGTTTAATGCAGTTGGCATATCGGAGGCAGGAGTTGAAGAAGAACTTGGCGAAGGTATTGGCCTTGCTGAATGACTTGAATTGGCTTGGAAGGGTGAGATCAGTAGCAGTTGACACCGCCGATAAATAGCTTGATAAATTCCATATATGTCCACATTGTATATATCTTGCATTATTGGTTGAGTAGTAAATGGTTTGATTCTAAACATTTCCGCGAATGGCTTCCCCATCACAAATACTCCGAAGATCTGGCAATTGACAAGTAATTTTGCCTATTACCCCCGCTCTTGTGAATCGGCATATAAATATAACCGCCGGCTGACCCACTTGCATCGGCACAAGTTCTTTCGGCCAGGCCATACATACCATCACTGAAGCTTCAGGCAGACCGAGTACCTTCACACTCAGCCAACTCCATCATCCTGATACTCCATCTTTGGGCTCTGCCATTCTAACACTAATTCACTCCAAAACCGACCCACTCTCATCGGCACATGTTACTTGGGCCGAGGTATATATATATCGCAAAGCATTTTCCGGGCCCACCCTACTATACTGTGACACTCGGCCCGCCCCTGTATCCTGATAGCCCAATCCTGGGCCCAGCCATCCAGAATGCCGTTCATTTCCTTGGCTGACCCATTCCACTTGGTAAATGTCCTCTCGGCCAAGCCATACATATCATTACTGATATTCTGGGCCCACCCTCTGCCTCCACACTTGGCCCACCCTTTGATCCCGATAGCCAATCCCTGGGCCCAACCATCCAGAACACCAATCATTCCCTCAGCTGACCCATTCCAATTGATAAATGTCCTCTCGGCCAAGCCATACATATTGTTACTGATATTCCGGGCCCACACTCAGCCCACCCATTGATCCCAATAGCCAATCCCTGGGCCCAACTATCCAGAACACTGATCATTCCCTCGGTTGACCTAGTAACCCATTCATACTTGTAACTATTGCCTGGGCCGACTCATTTACCTTGGTAACTCCCTTCTCAGCCAACCCATTTATCTCGGTAACTATTTCATCAGCCAATGCATACATAGCAGTAGATATGTTCTCGGTCCACCAATATATATTGGTATATATCATTCCCTTGGCCCACCCATTTATTCCAGTAGCAATTCCCTGGGCCGAATCATTTATCCCGGTAGCAATCTTCTGGGCCGGATACTTTATGCTGGTAACAATTTATTGGGCCGACTCATTTATGTCGGTAGTAATTTCCTGGGCCGAACCATTACCTCGGTAGCTCCTTTCTCAACCCACCCATTTACACTGGTAGTGATTCCATGGGTCAATCCTTGTCTAGCGGGGGATATTTCCTTGGCCCACTCATGTATATAAGTGTATGCCCTCAGCCCATCGTGTCATACTACTACTGATGATCTCAGCCCGCCCATCAGTACCGATCCCCTGAATCTCAGCCCAACTTTATGTTTCACCTCTGGTCTCAGCCCAGTCATCCATTTCATATACTCTTATTACCCAATTTTACTACTGATATTTGCTACCTATAAGCTTATCTACCTCCCTTGGCCCATCCATCTGCCTCGGGGGGGTATGTAGCTCAGCCGACCCTTGGCTGGTTGTTTGCATTGGCCTATTTACAACCTTCGGCTCGCCGTGATGTACGGCGCCAGTGACTGAAGGGGCTCAGGTCCCTTGGTCCACTATACTAGGCAGGGCTCATAACCTGTGAGAGTGGGCAAGGTGCGGACCTAACAGGTATGCCAAGTAAGCTCCAGTCAAGAATATGAGAGACTGGATTCTGTACCTAATGGGTATGCCAAGTGAGCTAGGTACAGTAAGTATGGGATCATACTATGGGAAGGAATGTAGTGCTTACCTCCAGTCAAGAATATGAGAGACTAGAGGAAAGCACAGATGTGAGGCAAACATGTAGCGTATCTATCATCCAAGTATACCAAATAAGGAAGGTAAGAAAAAGTATACTATGAAATGTGCTAATCTCCAACAAAGTGTAATCAAAATGTAGTCACCAAAGTGTACCAAAAGTGTACACTTTTTTGACTACCAAAGGTAGTAAACAAAATGTAGTAAAAGTGTAGTCAACAAGTGTACCAAAGTGTAGTAAACAAAGTCTAGGACAAGTGTAGTCAGTAAAGTGCACTAAAGTGTAACAAACAAAGGTTAGTCAAACAAATCTAGGAAAAGTGTAGTTAGCAAAGTCAGCAAAGTGTAGCAAAAGTGTACCAATTGTACCGTTTTTTTGACTACCAAAGGGTAGTAAACAAAGTCTAGAAAAAGTGTAGTCAGCACAGTGTACCAAAGTGTACGCTTTTTTGACTACCAAAGTGCAAACAAAGGTTAGTCAAAGTGTAGTCAACAAGTGTACAAAAAGTGTACACTTTTTTGACTACCACAGTATACTGAATAAAGAGTGTTATTAGCAAAGTGTAGAAAAGTGTAGAAATGGACTTACTCCATATATATGGCTCAGCCATTTGTTTGGTTTAGTTTGCCATGGGGTGCAAGAGGTGGAGAATTTGGTGTCCACTAAATCACGTTTTTGGCATTTTTAGACCTAGAGCAATTTTGGATGCTGTGGCAGTAACACTTTTACTACACTTTTTTGGTACACTTTTTAGTAGACTTTTAGTAGACTTTTAATACACTTTTTTGATACACTTTTTTGTAGACTTTACTACACTTTTTTGGTACACTTTTTTACTACACTTTTTGGTACACTTTTCCTATGCTTTTTGGTACCCTTTTTATGTAGACTGTTTGTAGACTTTGACTACCCTGTTTTGGTACACTTTTTTATAGATCAGGGTAGGATTATCAGTGTTAGGATTATCCAAGTTAGGATCATAAAAGATTAGATCAGGTTTACACTTTTACTATACTTTTTTGATACACTTTTGGCACACTTTTTCACTACCCTTTTACGGTACACTTTTTTATAGGACTTTCAAGTTTAGATCAGATTAGGATTATCAATGTTAGGATCCTAAGAGGTTAGATCAAGTTAAGATTGTCAGTGTTAGGATTATAGCCAGATGAATGGATTCAATCATTAGCTTTATACTACCAAGTTTAGGACCAGGTTAAGATTATCAAGGCTAGAATTATTAGTGTTAGAAGCAATAGAAGTGTTTAGTTACTATGGTTTCTATGACATGACTAAAACTATTTGAAGTGACTGAATGTTAAAATCTATGGTTCGTTATATGTTTGAATGATCTGAAATGCCTAACTATAGGATCAACTGAATATCTAAGTGCCTCAAGTATCTGTATATTTGAATTATCTGATTACATGAGTGTAGGATTAACCAAATATCTACAGTGCCTAATTTCAAAGTACAAGATACTCTGAAGAGCAAAGGGACAAAAGAATAGAGCTCTAGTGGGAATACTCACTAGGGTGATGAGCGATGGACTGGTAGTCAAGTCTTGCTAGTAGCAGGTGAGAACAAATCAAAGAGAACTCATTAGAGAGGGAGAGTTACATGGGAGCCTCTCTTTATATATGTACAAAGATTGTTTGTACTTGTATTGTATTTCTATATACAAAAGAACAATAGTAGCCAATGATGTTAAAGACTTGGAAAGATAGCTACAATAGCTCTTATCATAAACCAATCACAGATGATATGGTTATTGACCAATAGCATAACATAAGCAATGTTATCAGTCATCTAAATGAAGTGTCATGTGATGTCTGAAGTAATATGTTATAACTATATGACTGATAGAATGATAAAATTAGATAAGATAAGATAAGATAATTTTCAACACCTAAAGTGCTTGAAATATCTATATATATAATTTCCTATATATCTAAAGTATCTAAACATCTCAGCATATGATAAATAGAGTTTCTGAAGTTCTGAAACATCCAATGATTAGATATACTGAGTATCTGAAGTGTCCAAAACATCCAATAGCTGGATATACTAAGTGTCTGAAGTGTTTGAAGTAGTGTTGCTGCAGCTCTGGCTTGTAATCAGCTTGAGTCATAGCTGAGCCACCAGTTCATTAAGTTACTGGCTCCCAAATGCCAGCTGAAGCTGGCTCAGTTGACTCAGGTCGACTCATTTGCATGGTGATTGTATGTGTTTTTAGAAGACGAACAAGGCCACCCACTACTAGAAGCAAGAGTCGCAACAATCCTTGCAACCATGCACACTCTCTGGCACGAACTCCATAAACGCCAACAGATCAATTCAATCATGACATGGATGACCATACCTCACCTTGCCAAGCAGATCTTTCACTCCGAGATGATCAAGTCATTCCCTGAGCTCAATCTCTGTGAAGATGGCTGGAAGATCAACTCATGGCCAAATGACACTATGTGTTGTACAAACACACATGGTTCACAAACAAATCTGATGCCAGCAAACACAAAATGAAAGCCGAACTGGATGGTAACAATGTCACTAATAGTACAGATACGGATTTGACTACACCACCTGCAAAGTGAACTAAGACTGGACACACCACAGTAACTGCTATACCAGATAGTACTGATGACTGGGATGACTGGGGCTTTACACCGGATTCAGCCTCATCACCCTCCACCACTGATGTACTGTCCATGGAACTAGGTCCATCTGTGCTCACTTTACTACTACATGTTACACTCAAATGTATCCTTTACAGCAGAACCAAGTTTCTTAGTTAGTCTACCATAGGACATAGCACGGGTATGAGTAACCCACGTGGGTACCATACCCTTACCTGCATGGGTATAGGTACGGGTCTGTGCTGTGGATACCTGTGCTAAACCCGTACCTGCGCCACGGGTTTGCAGGTACCTAGCTGCCAAACAAGGACGACAAGGACGACATGATTGTCAATGGCCTAGCACCATCAGGGTCACCACCACAACTGCAAGGACGACAACGACACAAATAGATTGTGGACAGTACTTGGACAAACGAGACAGTAGGAGTAATTGGAAAGATTGCATCACTAGCAATCCATGGGTAGCAAGCAGGGGAAAGGTGTACAATAGTGGATGGTATGGGGGGTATGCTGTGGTAGGCAGCAGGTGGTAGTTGGACAAGTGGGGCGGTGGATTGAGACAATGCCATGCTCTGCATAGATGAGCATATCACTATTGTCTGCTAGCTAGGATTCCAGAGCAAGCAAGAGTATATGAGTATCTATGAGAGCTATAGGCATACAATCCAATGTTTGTATGTATGATGACATATGTTTTGATGCTATAGAGGCACTCATTTGGTATGCTGCCATCCAAGACGCTATGTCTACAGGAACATACAGCTGCGTGCACCCACATATAGTGTTTTCTCACTGGGGGTCAGGATTTAGCATGATAGACAATGTTGAATTGTCATTAGTCAGCATTTCAGCTTAAAATTTGTCAAGTTCAGGTATCTTAGGCCAGTTCCAAACCACTCACTTGCCACTACAGGCACTCCTCAGTACTCCTACTTGCAGTAAATTATATAGTATGTACACTCTGCATTCACCCACACCTCACTGTCAAGCCCCAGTTTCCCTCATCCCACAACAACACAACAACAACAACAATAGACCACCTGTATCAGGAAAAACCCCAAACACTAACTTAGCTAGCTTACAGTTAAGTTTACTAAATATATATAATTAGAGTGAGAAAAATAGTGCTTATGCATTGGCTTGCCATTGCCACTTCACATTGCTGTTTAGTATCCTCAGGTAACATTGAAGCAAAGTTGTTAGCAGCAGCCCATTTGAGATAGTCAGCCTGGGACATGATCAGTAAAACCATTGTGCTTTGAGTGTATGCACACAAATGCTGATGCCATCACAAGGTTGTGACCTCATTGACAAAAGGAACTGGCCGGTTGTATAGTTTTCTGTAAAACAGCCAATTAGTAGAAATGATACAAAGTTTACCTTACTTATGTGCAAGGCATACAATTCCTATATTTTGTTCCATCCTTGACGAATGAAGGGGAAAAGAATTGATTGATATCTTGACTACAGTTGGCACACAATTTTTTGACTAGGCCAAGCTCATCCATGTCAGCTACATCTATGTCCTTGAGCACCCTGTCTGTCCTATCTGATTAGATGCAGCAAGAAGATAGACAGTACTTGGGGCAGGTAGTGGGGTGTTATCAGACTTGGACACTTATGTTCTCCTTTTGCAAGGAATCAGTTTCTATACTGAATCATAATGATAGAGTACATATCTTTTGACGGCCTCTCAGTGCCCTGGGTTTGTGCAGGGTCAGTGTCTGTGTCAGACTCTACAAGTGTACTGTCAGGTGCCTTGCACTTCTTTGTCGTGCATGTGGCTGCTTGAGCCTCTCTGTGGGATGTCAGCTTTTGCTCAGTGGCATTCTCCACATATGTAATATGTGTGGAAGGGGCAGGCATGCACTTGGGACACAATGAACCTGATAGATTGTGAGTCTTAGAAGAAATGATAAAGGAATTCATGTATTTCTAATTGTCCAAACCAAATGATCTATAATAATGTGGTCAGATGCCCCGAGTTCAGTAGCTTAATCACCTACCATCAGGGATCCATCAGTAAGCACATAATCATAATTGTGAAAAAACAAAATATGTGTATTTTGGGTCCCACACAAGGCTGCCGTCAGATGCTGTCCATGTCATGGGTGTCACCATGTCATCAAGGCTCCATAGTTAGTGAGATACAAGGGTAGTGATTGTTATTTTGTGACTCTGGTAACACCAGAAGTTTTTGTGTGTTAGTGTAAGCTGTTTCCAAAAGTAAGTCCCTGCTCATTGACACCTGATTGTGTGCAGTCAGTCAAATGAAATATAGTAATAAAAATACCTCTGCTTTTATTGTCTTTCGAAAGAGTGGACTATGTATGCTCAAGCGGCACAGTCTTCCTTGGACCATAATTGGGACTATTAACCTTCAAGTTAGTGTTTGCTCTATTTTGGTGAAATAAAAATGTACCATGTTCTGGATTCTAATTCACTGTGCCCAGTCTCAACTAGCGAAGCACCAAAACCGCTTCATTGATGCAATATACAACATGAATTGCAATTGCATTGCCTGGTGCACAGTTTGTGGTGCACAAGTAATACATGAAAAATGAGATGATATCCAAACAGATGTGAGACCAGTCACATGCTTGTGTGCTCAGGGTTTGAATTCAGCTCACTGTTTAATGCAGCATGTCAACAAGCACAAGATCAGTGAGAGAATTTCACTCACCAGATTGACCCATGGTTGGTGGGGGTGTGAGAACTTGGTTCTCAATGTTATTGCCACTGACATTGACTGTAGCAGTTAGTGGAAACAACAGCGATTGGATGGAGTCTGATGCTGATGGAATTAGAAATTGCAAGTGTCACAGAAATTCCCGACTTACTTGATTGCTCCGATGTTGGGGGGGGAGAAACAATGATCCCAACATCATTGTTGCTGAAAGTGGCTGCCACAGCCAGCAGAAATGGCAAAGAGGAGTTTGTCACTGTTGGAGTTTGGAATCAGATGAATCGCTGAATCATAAGACTCATGATACAAAGTATCAGTGGTATACCAAAGAGTCTCAGGGAGCACAATAGGGGTATGTGTAATAGTGTCATGACTGTCTTCTGTTGAAATATTAGTGAAGTCAAATTCAAACTGCATTGGTCCTTAGTACAAGGTGTTAACTCATAGATGATGGTAATATTTAAAAGTCTTGGGACACACGACAATGTGACCCACATAACCTGCAGCCCGAAGGATCTTTGGCATCCAACTTTAAAAAACAGCCAAATAGTTCATCATATGAAGAAAGTGCAACAGCATCATGGTAAGATTGGATCTTCCAGTTATATACTTGGTATCTTTGTCAATACCAATGGAGCATACAGCACAATCATTGACATCTTGCTGCATCTAGGGGTTGACTCCTACAGTTGTGGGTACAAAACCTGTAGGTTTTACCTGCGAGTCTGGTAGGCCACAGAGGCACACAAATGTACTGGGTAAGTAGTGAGCACTGCACTCACATACAAACATGAATGCAAACACACTATGCATTTGGGTGCATGTTTGCAGGGCAAAGGCTGGACAATGGTGGTGAGGGGTAGTGACAGTGGGATGGCACAAACAACGATGAGGGCATGAGAGAGGGCATAGGTCACGCGTCACAGCAAAGTACTTGTTTTCCACCTTGACTTTCTGCATTCCCATCAGTTGTGCCATCTAGTATTTAAAAGTCTGGTCCAGTCCAGTTTTTTGCCCTAAAAGTGAGGCAATCAGTCGTTTAATATCCAAAATCCATTGCAACCAGACTGAAACCGATGGCAACTGGTCCTGAGTGGTCCATCTATCAGTTGCAACCAGCCTTTTGAAAGACTGGTTTTCATACCCTTAAAAACCCATATTTTGACAAATCAATCAAAATATGGACTTTTAGGGGGTCAAATTATTATGTTCTAATGATATTTTATACATTAAATGTCTGTATTTTGATAATGACAGTCTGGTCCAGTTGTTGGTCTTTTTGTGGTCCTGCAACTGGACTTTGAAATACTAGTGCTATCTTCTGTGCAGGTGAGAGAATGCACCTCATGAGCCACCTTTTGTAACAACACTCTCTGCTGACACTGTATCAACATCTGTTGAACCATCAGCACTACTGTGGGTAGCATCAGACCTGCTTGAAAGGAACCTTTCCTCAGATGTACACAGATCAAACACCTACTTCACCTGTTGATCCAAGCCCTCTCATAGCAACAACAGTCAATCAATCTCTGCAAACATGGACATCTCTGCTTGTGCCTGCTGCTCTATCAGTAGCCACAACCTTTGTACCTGAATGTACATATCCAGCACAAAGATTTCACTGCAAATTACCTTGTTTATAAGGCTACTGGGGGGAGAATTGTGGCTGTGAGAGGGATGACAAAATGTCTCCGTGGAAATTTCTTACTTGAAATCATAACATACTCATAATGCTTGTTATACACCAGACTTTGAGGCCAATTTGTGACTGGTCAGAAATTGTCGAAAACTTGAAATATTCACTAATTTTGTACTGATTTCTGATTGTTGTCTAGCAGATAATCAGCAGAATGATGCTCTTTTCAATGATTATTTTCTGGTGATTTTGATGACAAAGTGAAACACCTAATATAGTAGCCCTGGGTTGCCTATATGCTAGCACATGCATGCCAAGTACTGCTGCTTGTACCCCTACTAGCTACCACAACACTCTTTATCCACTGCTTCTCCTCCCATGTGAGCCTCCTGTTGGCCATTTTCGAAATGCTCTGATCAACAGGGATGCCAAAGGAACCCTTCAATAAGTACAAGTGAGCTGGGGATTCATTGGACACGTCTATTTAACCTAGGTTTTTTTGCTGGCTATCTCGCTGCTGTCATCATCATCCTTGCTGCTCTTTGTTGTAGTCAAGAAATAGGTGGTGCCAATTAGTGCCTTTGCATGTCCACATTCATGCCTAGCCTCCACTTCAGGAGGGTGGCAATGGGTGGCCAAGTAAGACTATGGAGCACTTTCACCTGAGTAGTAGGGTTGGATGTTGGTTGGAAAGCAGCAGGGGAGCACTGACAGAGGTTTCTATTAGAGAATGACATCGCTGAATTGCCATGATCCCCTGTGGGGTATGGAAGGCATGTGCCAGCTTTGGATGAGGATTTTAATACAAGTTTGTGAATTCATAGACTATGAATGACAGTGCGCAGTGAGGCATCAATGACCAACTGTACTTACTTTCTGGTGCTGAACAAGTTGTGTGTGTTCAGATAAGTCAGGGTTGTTGACTTGGTTGGCAAGGCTGAATGCAGCTAGGTGCAACTTCATTTAAGTAGTTGTACTTCATCATGTATTCCCCATCTTGAGAATATCTATTCACTTGATCCATTAGCTCAATTTGAGTGATTGGTCGAGAATCCTTACATTATTCTCAAGATATCCCTCTCGTCGCCCGCACTTTGTGCCCGACGCTCTTGCTCACTATTCCATCACCAAATCATCCAACCTTGCCTGTGAATCACGGACGCTTCTGTTTGGGTTCCTGTCCACCCACCCCTACACCATCGCCACCGCCATCTACCTACTATTCCCAGACTATTCCAATGTCTCCATTGGTTCTACCTCTGGATACTCCAACACCTCCACACCCACAACCCTGCTACCGCACCCACAACCCTGCTACCGCGCCTGCCATCTTGCAGCTTTCACTAGCATCATCGCCGCCCTCCTAATCTGGAGAGCCTTCACATAGAGAAACTGGAGATCATCGCCCTCCTCATCCTCGCCTACATCCTCTACACCTACCCACCAAAGGCAGTCTGCTGTGGCATCGCCCAAGTCAATATCCTCTCCGTTCTTCTTCGTTTAGTATTCAATTGGGTCTAGTTTATGCCCGTCGTCATAAGTACCGTCCCCACTGCTAAAACTGAGTCTGGCAGACTCTGCATAGTGGTCGCAACCCACTTCAGACAAACACTGAGCCCATGTTTGCATATAGAGTTGTTCGCCGTCACAAATACAATTAAAGTTGCTTTTCCTGATAGTGCACTACGGGGTGTATTAGCAGAGCGCTAGAGCCTACTACGTAAAAGGGATCCGATAACCTTTGCTGTTTGCGTGATTATAGTTATTGTCACGTTGTTTCGCTTGACATATCAAATGCCCGTAGCCAGGGTTTTCTGGTTCCTTTGCACCCTCACATATCTCAAAAGTTGGTACAATCCATAAAAGATATCTGGACTTTTAGTTTATATTTTGTACTTCCCTTACATCATATTCCCGCCTTCAGTCCGGAAACAAGCGAAGTCATTCAAATAACATGTTGACTGTACTCTGTGAATCATATAAATCCGCTTTCGTTACTAAAACAGACTAGCCATCTGTTGCTTGGAAAAATGTGTACATCCTTCAGTTTATGTTCAGCACTTTTCGTGAACCACCAACCATTGAATCAGAATCAAAATCCGGATCAGAAATGGGACACGAAGGTGAAGGAGTTGTTCCTCCAGGACCATCCACTCCTCCTGCTCCACAACCTCCCCAAGCCATGCCTAAACTAGGATCAAACTTTATGCCACACCCAGAACATTACAATGGCAACAAAACAAAGTTTACCACTTGGTGGCGAACAGTCACCTTGTATATGGGAGGTTTTGAAGAAGCAATGCCAAATGACAATCAAAAAGTCATGTTGGTACTTTCGTCCATGAGAGAAGGATCAGCAGCCACATTCGCAAATCTTTTCGTGTCCAATCACGAAGACGACCTTGAGATGGTAACCTTCCAGGAATTCATGAGGCTTGTAAAAATGAACTTCAAGTCCAAATCAGTAAAAAGAAACACTCAACAAGAGCTAATGACTCAAAAACAAAAAGCCAATGAATCCGTTGAAGAATACGTCGTTGCCATTGAACAGTTAATTCAAGAGTCGAAACTTAGCATGCTCTTGAATGGACCAATCCTCATCAACATCTTACGAAATTGGGTAAAAAACGAAATTGTCGAGTTAGTTGAGCAAAGAAATAAGACAATCATTGAAGAAGGAAGCTTCGATGACTGGGTACAAGAACTATTGCATGCAGATTGAACTCTAACAGAGATAAGCAGGCGAAAGAAATCAGGAAATGCAAATCTCCCACGTACCTCATTCATCCCTCGACAAACGACACAAAATGCATGACCACAAGGATACATAAGTCCTAACTATAAAGGCAATAACCCTCGTGCAGATTATTGTTTCAACCCTACTGCATCCACATCCAGTCCCCGCATCCATCCAAACCAAGTTGGAACATTTGGAGGACAAGGTGCTCCCATGGACATATCCAAGGCTAGAGCAGAAGGAAAGTGCCGTGTTTGTTCAAAACTGTGGTCCTGTACCAATCATCCCCCATGCCCACACCATCCCATTTGGACGATGACTTTCTGAAATTGAGAGATATCAAATTGCCGCAATAGAAAGAGACACAGCGGACAATAAAAAACAGGGTTTTGTAACTGAGGAATAGGTCAGGGATTGCCTATCTCCTCCACCATAACTACATCATCATTTTGTACATCGTTGAATACAGACAATAAATATGCATGTTTGCCTATTGACGAAGTTGAGATCCCAAATATTAAGTTCAAAAGACTTGGCCCTGAAGCACGAAAGCCAAGTAAAGAAAGCAAACACAGTGCTGGAAACAATTTATACAGTGCTGAAAACAAAGAAATACTACCAAGGAAAAGAATGGTAGTAAGTACACAAATAGCAATAGCAGTTCCAAAAGGCACCTACGGATGGGTGGTACCCTGAAATGGTTTAGCAGCCAAACATGGAATTGATGTTGGAGCAGGCGTCATCAATGCAGACTATTGAGGGGAAGTAAAAGTCCTCTTAATAAATAATTCAGATGTAACATTCAACGTCAAGACAGGTGATCAAATCGCTCAATTAATCGTCAAAAAAATAGAAACAGATGATTTTATAGAAAAAGAAACCCTCGACGAGACGGATCGAGGAAACCAAGGTTTTGGATCGACAGGTGTTGAAGCTGTTGTTTTGTATGCTCCACCGAAGATCAAAATCTTGAAGAGAGAAAAAGACAATACACGTGCAGCTGAGCATCGCGAGTCTCCGCCTGCTCTAAAAAAGATGGCTATTATTCGGAACATGTGGATGAACACGGTAATCTGATCCTTGGTCCGCCCAATGGATAAAAAAAATGGCAGACAATACAGACAATGATCGTGTTCTAAAACACCTAAGATCCTTCGTACACAAATCAAGAGTAGACGAGGTGACACCTCATCTCATAAGACAAATAAAAACAATAGGAGAAATCGAAGCTCAATTCACGCTTCAAGAACTCCAAAACAAACCTCGATTTGTACAAAGAAAAAGATATGATAATGCATTTGAAGTTTCTGTAAAAATTCTCACTCCATCCAGAGAAAAGACTCCGGATGTACAGGAACAACAATAGATACAGCATTTGCGAAAGAAAAGGGATTGATATTACATGAGCTACCGATACCCATCCCTGTATATAAAGCAGACAGATCGATAAATAACGGAGGATCGATAAAAGAGTTTTCAACTATGGAAATGTACATTTGGTGAACATCATGAACAAATCGCCATGGCTATGACGAACCTAAGCACACATTCAATTTTCTTGGGTTATGATTGGTTACAGAAACATAATCCAGTTATTAACTGGAAAAAGAAAACTCTATCATTCACATGTGACGATGACCATGTTCCTGGTCTAATTCCCACCAAGGAAGACGAGGAAGAGGAGGACAAACGATTATTCGCCATCGAAAACAGATATATCCGAAATCTTGCTACAGAATTGGCAATTATCAATGGCGAACAGAACAGATCAAAAACTGTCAAAGAAACGGTACCAAAATTCTATCATGAATACAAAGACATCTTCGAAAAAGAATCATTCAATGAACTTCCTTCTCGACGACCATGGGACCATGCTGTGGAACTACTTCCTGGAGATCACAAAATCGACTGTAAAACCTACAATCTTACTATGGTCAAACAAAAAGAACTTGATGATTTCCTTGAAGAAAATCTATGAACAGGAAAGATATGCCCTTCCAAATCTCCTTTCGCATCTGTCTTCCTCTTCGTAAAAAAAAAAAGACAGCAAACTCCGACCAGTTCAAGATTACCGAAAACTCAATGATATCACTATCAAAAATCGGTATCCACTCCCATTAATATCAGAGCTAGTTGATAAACTCAAAAACGTCAAATACTATACCAAGCTCGATATCAGATGGGGGTACAATAATATACGGATGAAAGAAGGAGACACATGGAAGGCAGCCTTCCGAACCAATAGAGGATTATTCAAACCATTAGTAATGTTCTTCGGATTAACCACCTCGCCAGCTACTTTCCAAACAATGATGAATCATATCTTTCGAGATTTGATAAATAAAGGAAAGGTAGTTGTGTACATGGATGACATAATGATCTTTACCAAAACTCTGGACGAACATCGATGGATTTTCAAAGAAGTGCTTCAAATACTATGAAAAAATAAACTGTAGTTACAGTTCACCAAATGTGACTTCGAAGCAACAGAAACAGGGTGTTTAGGGTTGATTGTATCCGAAGGATGTATCAAAATGGATCCTCATAAAGTAAAAGGCGTCATTGAATGGCCGACCCCCACCACGAAGAAACAACTTTGTGGATTCTTAGGTCTCATGAACTTTTATCGAAGGTTCATTCAAGATTTCGCACAAACCGCCCAACCATTAAACGCCCTCACCTCCATAAACAAGGAGTTCGTCTGGGACAATGCATGTATAAAAGCATTTGACGAACTAAAAAGCAAAATCACTTCTGACCCTGCATTACAAATGCCTACAGACGATGATCCATTCCGCATTGAAACAAACGGATTGGGAATAGGAATTGGTGCCATATTAACCCAAAAACAAGATGATCTATGGCATCCAATTGCATTCATTTCACGAAGTCTTGCTGAAGCTGAACAAAATTATCATGCTGCCGACTTGGAAATGGCCACGATCATCTTTGCACTTCGAGAATAGTGTCAATATCTCTTGGACGCAAAACACCTGTTCCTAATTCTAACCGATCACAAAAACCTGGAGTATTGTTCTGGAAAAACCAATCCCGCTGATCCTCTGTCCCGGAGGTCAGACTTTGAAAAGGGGGTAGACAGTGATAACAAACAGATCACCATCTTACCAAACTCATTAAAAACCGATGAGTCGAAACCGAAAGCTGTTCACTTCAGTGAATCAGTGGAGATCCTTCCTGCGACACAGGTGGAGAATCGGAATTTGACACAAAAACAATCAAAATCGAAAGACGCAAAGTAGAAATGATTGAGTCAATGGTAATGAACAAACAATATCAAACTGAAGAGTTCGTAAAACAAGGATTGGAAATAAAAGATTCACCTTGGTACAAAAGAATGGACTCATCTATTAGAAAACACTTCTATACATATCACATGACCCTGAATTATGAGAAAAAGTCCTAAACTTTAACCACAATCATCTACTCGCAGGAAATCCAGGAGTAAGACGAACCCATGACTTAATCAAAACCCGATACTATTGGCCAACAATCAGAGCTGATATTAAAAAATATGTAAAAGGTTGCAATAAATGTCAATGAACCAAGGCAGATTGACAAGGGAAAAAGACTCTCTTAAATCCTAATGAGATCCCAGATGCACCATGGAAAATTATATCCCTAGATCTTGTTGGACCAATCCCAGAATCACAAGGAAAAAATGGTATTCTTGTAATTGTAGATAGATTTTCGAAAATGATCAGACTATTTCCTATTTCTATGGACATAACCTCTCAATACGTAGCAAAAATATTCCAAGACGAAATATTTAAGCTTCATGGAATTCCAAGAAAAGTAATATCGGATAGAGGACCGCAGTTCGTGCCTTCATTTATGAAGGAACTTTATACCCAACTACAAATTGAAGGAAACCCATCAACTGCCCATTATCCCGAAAGAGACAGACAAACTGAAAGAGTTAATGATTGATGTAGAATGGCTTTCTGTCGCAGAATTCACACATAACCAAAATAGTAGTTCTGCTACAAACTATCTTCCTTTCGAATTACGGACATCAACCATGGTCAGGATACGCGCAGAAAGGGAAAGAAAGAAATCCCGCTACAAACACATTTGTGCAAGCAATGGAAACGATCAGAACCTTCACTCGATCTGCACTAAAAATGGCAGCATACAATATGAAAAGGTTTGATGACTGAAAAGTACGACTGCCAATCAAATATAAACCAGGAGATCTTGTCCTTCTAGAGTCCACAAACATTTGAACCAAACAACCATCAAAAAAACTTGATGACAAAAGATATAGTCCATTCGAAGTACTCAAAAAAGAAGGACTAGCATCATATCGGTTAAAACTTGATAAAACATGGCGAAACATACATCCAGTATTCCACAAATGTCTCCTCTATCCTTATCACAAAGGTGAGTTCACATCACAACAAAACAAACCACCTCCACCTCCTGAACTCGTCAAAGGACAAACAGAATATGAAATCGAAGAGATAATAGATTCTCAATGATACAAAAATATGATCCAATATCTCATAAAATGGAAAGGATTTCCAAGAGAAGAGAACAAATGGATTATGGTTAAGGAATTAGCAAACACTCAAAAGGCTATTCAACTATTCCATAAAAGGAATCCTTCTGCTCCACGACTCGTTATACATATTGGATCTCAACAAATCAACTCTCCATGTTCTTGTCCTATATGTAAAGGAATACCACTTCCAATTCCATCTCCTCTGTTCCAAACAAAAGAATTTCTTGAATTCCGAAAAAGATATAACAAGTACAATAGTTCTTTCTTTGAATTTCCGTAGTATTGATCTGGAGTCTCAATCATAAAAAGGGGGTAATGTTAGAAACTTTCAAACCTTCCTTTAACGGATATTGTACATATATAGTAAATACTGCTTGGTCCGTGCACCATGTCTAAAGGTATATAAGTAGTCGTACTTCATCATGTATTCTCCATCTTGAGAATATCTATTCACTTGATCCATTAGCTCAATTTGAGTGATTGGTCGAGAAGAATCCTTACAGTTTACATAGGAGTGAGACCACAGATAGATTGATGGGTCATGACATTGGTAGTAGAGACAAACCTGACTAGGGTCTTGTCCTAGTATGGTCGCTGCCAGTCCATGCATACCGTAAGGCCCTTCGGGTTGACGAGTTGCCCATCTGAGTTTCGCCTGCACCTGGCTGGGGTGTTGTCCCAGAGTTCATCGGATCAGCAGCAGCCAACATTGTGGGGAAAGCGCCCGAGACATTGTGGGCAAACCGACTTGGCTCCTTTGCCTTTGGATTGGGGACAAAAGGACCGCTGATTCAGGGCATACAGGGATGCAGAAGGCTCTTCAGAGCGACTGCGCTGGCGCCTGGTGCCAGGGGAAGCTGAGCGAGGGCGGCGGTCATAGCGGTGGTTGTCACGACAATCACGGTAATCAGCTCTGCTGGCACACTGATGGGATGCTCGCTGTGTGCGTGCACTGGAGTCGTCCACCCGTAACACTAGTTTCTCCATCTGAGGGGAGGGGACGACCGGTGGGGACATAGTCCATGGCAGCAGTGTATGGCAACAGTGGCCATTTATGTTGGTGGGGACATAGTCCATGGCAGCGCCCGGGGAGGGGGCAAGGATTGGTGGGGACGTAGTCTGCGACAGTGATCATGCAGTTCACCCGACGAGAAGGAGGAATGAGGAGGAAGAGTGAGAGACATGATATTTAGTCTGGGCTTCACATCTTGAGGAGGACTAACGCACCTTTGCTGTCACCTTGTCGTTATCGTCCGACTGGACTTCAAAAGCGATGTCCCGCATCAGGTTGTTGTTGACGATTGAGATGTCGTAGCCATTGCCGACCTTGAGTTCATCGTGCCAGTCCCTCCGGACATGCACGGCATAAGTGAGAGCAATCTTATTACCAAGGGGGTTCTTGCGAATAGGATGAGTCTTGACCCTCCAGAAGAAGGTAGCGAGCGCGTCTAGGTTGGCCTCTGGCCATTTAGCCTTCTTCGCATGAATGAGGAAGCTGTTCTTTGCCTGCAGGAAACTCTCGAAGGAGAGCTCTTGGTCAACCAAGGCATTGCGTGAGGCCCTGACCGACGCGATTGAACGGACTGTGAGGATGTCGTCCACTTTGGAAATCCCAAAGGTGTCGTCCGCCTGGGACCGGTTGTTGTTGTGTGTGGTATCTACGCAGCCCTCAGGTGAGAAGTACCATAGTTCAACATAATCGAAAGAACTCAGTTTCTGTAGGGCATATTGAGATGGACGCGCTTCCTGTTACGAACGGTACTCTCATCTTATCTTATCTTCATTTTATCTTATCTTTTGATCTTATCTTTCATTAGTAACTCATGATGACTCACATCCGAGTCACATAGAGTCACTACGACACGTGCATAGCC
>JBBPQH010000185.1:6468-25413 GCA_038092475.1 Boletus tomentosulus
ACCATCGACATCAAAATGGCCCGATTGATCATAAACATGAATAATATCTTGAATGTTTCTGGTCGCCTGTAATCGAACATTGACACAATGATGGTGTGCTAATTGGCAGCCTGCTTACCCCATGGGACCCAGACGCGGGGGTTTCAGTATGTAGCATAGGCAGGCAGATGCAAGGAGATCGGACACAAGAGCAGACGACTCTTCAATCACCACAAGGAACTGAATGATATAAGTTTGAATGAACTTGCATTCTCGTGGCCTTTGACTAGTTGCAGACTTGCCTGGAACAGAGTCTGAGAAAAAGATGGAGTAACCCGGACACCAATGTATGCAGTTCGCACTGAAAGCAGTGCGGTCATTTTCTGGGGGAAAAAATACCTGAGAAATTGCTCACCGGTTCCCACAACTAATAAGCCTTGAATGTGAATCTTGAATCTTGTCGGTTAAGCCGAGCAGTACTTACCGAAAGCCACAAGAGCAGACAAGAACTATCAATGGAGATTTAGTCCTGGGCGCACGAGATCACGTTACGATCTACTTGCCACAAGTATCGGTGCAGCTCGTCCGAAGGGAAGAGTGCGGACGGAATTGTTGACTGCAAGAATGCCATCAAAGTCATGAGACGAATTCTCTGGGGCACGCGGAATTTGCATACCAGTATAGATCCGACTGGCGAAAAAAACTTGCACTCTGCGCAACCATTGGCAGCTGGCCGACGCGATGGATAAATGTACTTACACAGCAGTCACGAGCACTGTTAATCCACTTTCAATAGTCCATGCGCTAGCAATTTGTTGTATCAGGGGTTTGCAGTGGAAGCCCGAACCAACTTACATTGGAATCTTTCCGAGAGCATCTACAACACCGAAATTTACAAACTAGAAAAAAGTGTTGAGAAGTATGGGGGTAGTCACTGTGGGGGAACGAACGAAATAGTAGTAGATTGTCTCCGCCATCAGAATGGTGGTCGTCGGATCAAGAATACTTGCTGAGGGTTAGATATGCGCAGCGAATGAGCTAATCGAGATACTCATACAGTAAAGCAAAAACCTGCAAACATTAGAACAGTTCCTCATCACCATGACAGAAGGCTCACCAGTGCTTTCATTGAACATCGATCGTTGTTATGTCTAGTAAAGTAGAGGTAGCCTTGAACGATCGAGATTCCGACGAAGCTGGCGATATGTTTAGCACTTTGGATGACGGTTTGATGGACGATGATGCCCACGATGTAGACACAACGAAGCCTGTTTCGAAAGAGCAGGGACATTTTCAACCTCTCGGAAAGGCGAGTGATCAATGGCACACCCACCCCAATACATAGCTGCGTAGAATCGACCTATGGAGACTAGGTCTCCATCGACATTGACCATGATAGCCATGGCTAGTAAGATACTTGTAGAGTCGATATGTCGGACTCTTCGCAGGTCAGCTTGAACCTGGGGGTGGATTCGGAACGGCTTCACACCCCAGGGTACTCAGGGATGGGGCGCAGGATGCAGGGTAGATCCAGGCTTTTCAAGTTCTCGCCTCATGTGTCGGCAACAATGCGGATTAGGTTGATAAATACCTAATCACCAAGTTGAGATACCGAGCGCTTGTCGAATAGGCAAGTCGGTATCGCCGACGGAGTACCATACACTGGCACTTGATCATGAGTGATCGGATGAAAGCCCAACAAAGAAATTCTCGCGGATTCAGTACAACTCTCGGCCGCCAGGTCCCAAACGCTGCTCTGAGAGGTTCGGCCCAAGGTAAGGGAGGCCAAAGTAGGGTTATCGATTCATGGGCTTCTGACGGCAAGCATGATGGCATCAATGCTCTTTGTAACACACGAATCCAGAAATGGACGGGAAGGTAACTTACGCCCAGGAACATCAGCGCCGCATCATTACACAACCAGGCAGAGCAAGGGAAAGTACCCGCGGAAAGCACTGCGTGCTCGTACGTCACGGATTAGTACACTTGCAAATGATTCCGCTCATTTTATTAGTGCGGTTTTCGGAAGACTCAACTCTCCAATGCGCTCTAATATTCATCTATATTGTTGAAGACACCGGAGGTTTCTGGTGTTTCTGAGAATGTTTCTGCTTTCGCTGGCCACTGCTTCCTAAAGCTCGTAGCCGAATCCATGAGAGTGTGGCAATGCGTTGGAAGGAGCACTCTACCCACTTCCGTGGGCTGTGAATTTGCACTACCCACACTCATAATGAAAGTTAGGGTGGGAACCTGACTCAGTCCTTCGCCCGAGAGTTGGCCCTGGCACAACCCCATGGAGTGCCGTGCCCGTACCAAGGATGGTCATACAGTGCCACTATGTTTCATACCAAAATCGTATCTGAGCAATTGATCTTATATACCGTGTGTGCGCGTGTGTAACTTGCTCTTGAACGTGCCTGCATATCAAATTGTCAACCTCCAGGTCTTAGGTAGCTATAGATACCAATGCAAGAAGGTTTCGATACTTGCAAGTTCGCATCCACCAAGGACACAGCTGGACAATCACAAAGGAACGCCTCGGTTCAAGATAGCATAGCAGTGTCATGGGAAGCTCCATAGCCAACACCCTTGCGGGTTTCACGGCCCCACTATGATGAATCTGACAGTTTAATTTAGGGCCTTCGGACCTGCGCCGAAACACGTGTGAGTGAAAAATAAACGCTTTTGACTGAACTGCTAAGTGAGACGAGCTGACACACCAACACCGCGCGAAATTTAAGACTTATTTACGGTTGCGGCATGCACGCTAGGCAGAGTTTTCCGTCTGTAGCTTGGCTCGCGGACTAGTGGAGCGCTGACGCAATGTAAAAGTTTTGTGATATGGTGAGAGCACTCTATATCGGTGGATAACTTAATTAGATATGATAAGCGCAAGCCTTAAAGGGCGGAACTTGGGCATAACAGACCAATCCGACGACCACTTACTTGTGTAGATACTAAACGTGTTCAGTTGTCAAAGACCTTGCCCGACTAGACCGAGTAGTAACCAAAACTGACGCTGCGAGATAGAGCTTGTAGACATCTTCTTATTCCCTGCTCTCCAAAGTACTTGCTTTGTCCATTTGTGTATGACCGCGGAGGTCTTGGTAAGGACGGACATGAATCATAAAACACACTTCTGAGGTAGCTGCCCCTGCCTGTACGCTTATTGCACAACCATAGTCCTAAATTGTGCTTTATCTTGAGGTACATATGCTTGGCTGACGATGAACGATAGACAGATACAAGTCGCTGCGGATTTGTTAACAAAACAAGTTGGATAATAATTAAATAGTATGCAACCCACAGCCTGGCATCTTAATCCCTTTCTGCACCATGCTCTTGACGACTGGGAAGCTCCGCCGATGTTTCCACCAGGGCATTCATATCGTGGGATTTTGCAATGGTATCAGAGAGCTTGCCCAATGAAGCAATGGTAAGATCCCCGGGTCCCGATGTCTGTTGCTTGACTTTGGCCAACAACTGCTTTGTCGCCCAGTCCAAGTATGCTAACTTGGTTGTCTCCCATGGTCTCTTCCCAGGATCTGCCATGGGCAATTGAGTGAGTGCCGCAGTGGACTCTGGTGTAAGGGTAGGGAGAGACGACACAGCCGAAAACATGTTTTCCAGTTGATCAGGGATTTGAGCAAGCTCGCGCAGTTGGGGCGACTGGAGCGACAGCTGGTTTAATTGTTTTTCACTTCTACTAGCCAGAGCTGTGGATATCCTAACAGATCGGGTCAACGCGCGTTTCAAGCGCCGTTGCTATCAGTACGCAGCAAGGGTAAATCACAGGCTATACGAAAACAATCGCATTAGACTTGCCGCATCAATTTTCTTCCGCAACTCGTCAATCTCTGACATGAGCTCGGTTTCTCTCTCCGGAGGATAGGTTAGATCAAGACCATCTTGGTGAGGTACGACGATGGGCAGATCCGCAGGGATGGCAAAGATATTGCGCAAGGACCAGGTTTCAAAGAAGTCAAAGGCAATGTCTGTATGGTACTCCAGTAGTGTCTGAAATGCGACCAGTCCTTGTTCGACCTCCTGTGTGCTGTCCCAATCTTCCTTGACTCTCTGTTCGCGGTCGGTTGCCCAGCGGAACAGAAACTCCTCCAGACCATCGACGGCATTGGTGATAGCTTCGTTTGCAGAGTTGATGACATCGTCGAGGAGAAGCTGAGGGGAGAAATGAAGGATTTCGGGGAGTAAGATGGACGGTACGGTTGGTCCTTGCGCGCTCATCGTGGATGTCGACGAACAACCGCGTCGACAATAATAATACGAGTACACAACGCGTCTGTGTCAATCGCCTGCCACTGCTGAAACAAGTGCTACATACCAAGTTGACTCTAAACCACAGCTGGCTGACTGCTTTCTGAACGTCATAATCGAATTTCTATCATGGCTAATAATGGTTGGACAGTTGATTCCAATGAGGCGCTCGTGCTTTCCCTAGGTGAGTGGCAAGGAATTGCTCGTACAACACGCTAGGAACTTTGCGATTACAGTGCGCGCACGACAAGATGAGGAAGTTTTCGGAGAAAATGAGTCCTTGAAGCAATTCCATCCAACATTCACGTATCCCGTGAGGGCATCCCTGAGACTCTCCGAACATCATCCTCACGGGAGTTAAACAGATATACGGAGAAGACGAAAAGATATATGGTTACCAGGATCTTGTGATTGACGTATGGACGTTGTCTCTTACCTTGTATCAAGTGCGACTCATGTTGGTGATAGCTTCGTTTAGCATCTGGGTCATTGGCGCAATTTCTGTCGGTTCGGTACGCAGGAAAGCTCCCCGCATCCTCAGCAGTGGATGACGTAGAGGGCGTCCTCAGCTCATTTCTTCCTCCGGGTACGCTCTTCTGTCAACATGCGTGCGATCAGAATATGCTCAAGGCCATGCAGGTTATGAAACGGACGAAGAGGCGTTTCTTGCTCGCATCGAGGAAGAAGCCACTTCCTTTCACCCTATGGGAAAATGCATCTATTCATACACGCGTCCTGGCACATCCTCAGGGGAGAGTAATATAGACTATGAAGTGTACCATGTAAGGTCCAATTGTGCCTCCATCTGCTTAGCCGACTGAATGTTGCAGGCTACCTTCGAAGATCCTGGTTTCAGGGAGTATCACAGGAAGATGCAGATATTTATACTGCTATATGTTGAAGGGGGCTCGTATATCAACGAAGAGGAGGACGGCTGGGAGTTTGCAATGCTGTTTGTATTCCATCCTTTATTACTGTTCCGGACGTTCGTGACCAATCCTTACAGATTCGAAAAACGGAAGCGGAAGGATGGAACTGCGACGTATCACTTCGTGGGTTATTCGTCACTGTATAACTTTTACTGTTTCCCAGAAAAAGTGCGGTTGCGATTGAGGTGAGTCGATGATTTCCCACCTTGTCAGTCAACCCAACCCATCTGCGAAAAGTCAATTTGTCATCCTTCCGCCGTACCAGAGGCAAGGCCATGGATGTAAGTGGCTTTCCAATCAAGATACCATCATAGGTGAATGTCCTCCGCAGCCGAGCTCTACATCGCAATCTACAATTTCGTCCTGTCACACCCTGACGTATCCGAGTTGACCGTGGAAGACCCAGCTGAGGCGTTCGAGGATTTAAGAGATCGTAATGACCTTCGAATGCTTCTCGCGAACGAACAATTTATGAATGAAGGCTTTGGCACTCAAAGCGCGAGAGCTTCGCATGGAGGTGGCCGCGTTCAGAAGACAAGGTCACGTCTGCGGTCCATGCCTAAGAGCAATTCGGGGAGTGCGAAGAGCCGAGGGAAGATGGGACCACCCGTAGACAGAGCATGGTCTGAAAAATGGCGCAAAGATCTCAAAATCGCCGGCGTAAGAAATACCGCTTTCTTCATAAACGTCTGACCTATCCCGCTTATAGCGACAATTCAATCGGCTTGTGGAGATGCTTATCATGTTGCACATTGACCCAACGGATGTGCAGAGTGCGAAGGCGTTCCGCCTGCAAGTCAAAGAAAGGCTGTACCGCTTTAACTTTGTGAGTGAGCCAGTGGCTATGTGATGTGCGACCTTCTCAGGCTCCGTTCAACCTCAAGGAATTCCTTGCTCAGATGGAAAAAGAGGAACGACTGCAGAAACTAGAAGAGACTTTTCAAAGCGTCCAAGAAGACTACAGGCGACTGCTAGCTATGGTTTGATGAAAGTCAAAGGCTCCAAGCTTCGGTGAAAGCAAGATTAATGAAACAATAGATAAAGCATGTAACACAGCAACAGTAGTTGATACACAAAAGCTAATGCCCCAGGGAATGTGTCAGATCATGAAAAGTGTAGGATTCCAACCGTGTTGCCAAAACCAGCCACACCTATCGAGTCTGACACGTGGAATGCAACGACGCGCGTGAAAGGTAAACGAGGGCAGTTTTGATCAACAGGAGAAGCTGCTTCTGACGAACGAGTTGGCGATGACGAGGGATGGCGGTCGCTGGATAGAGAAGACATCGCAGAGCCTCGCAGGACTGAAGTGCCTAGTTCGTAGGACCAGCACTCCCATCTATCCAAAGCTGTACTCGTTAACCCCGGCGAATACATTGTTGATGTTGAATGAGAGGTTGTAGGTCTATTTCCGCGTTGCGAACGAGATATCCGGCGGACACCCACAGCCCTACCTCCCACGATATCCCAGCCACCCCGCTCAGAAGCCACCTCACCAGCTTTGACAACTGTGACATCAGTCCGAATTGAGGAGCGGTCAAGAGGACCGAGGGCATATGCCTCACACTCATCCACTGGAGCAAGAGTTTCAGATGGACGGCGCAACAATTCTTTCTCAGATGCCCTCCGAGACAGTATTCCATGTCCTGAAACAGGGAATGAAAAGGTGTCCAGGTCGGACGAGCTCGCGGCCGGGGGCCGCTTGGACAATGGGGATGACGAAGCGGCACTACTGCTCCTCGGGCGCCTTCCTGAACCAAGAATGGCACCTGCTTGAGGAGCGCTTCCAGGACAAGAGCAGTGTCTTGACTGAGAGGGGAAATAAGCTCGGTAAAAAATGACAGCATGGCCAACGGAAATGGCGGCCACTAAACTATCAATAGGAAGCTCTCCGCAAAGGCGACAGGTTTCCAAACGGATAGGCGCAAGTCGTAATTGATTGATCGTTCCATGCGGCTCGTCTATGACCATGAGACATTCGGAGGAAGCAGCGTCCCATAATGAAATTGCTCCTGCGTCTGTAGCGACGCCGACGATGGTCTGTTCATCGCCCGCCAATTTGACCCGGGAAGCATAGACCATTGCAACGCGGTCAACCGGGTTACCAGCAAGTAGATTGTAGCGACTGTACGCCGCTTCCGGAGTGTCGCCAGTTTCAACGATTTCCACTGAACCATCATCGAGGGAGAAAGAAACAAGTAGATAACCTGTCGGTCGTACTGGAATGATATTCGCTCGGACAACAGTCGAAGACGAAACGGGTTTGATGGGATATGAGGAGGGATGAGGAAGAAATTTCAATTGCATGACGGTCCCATCCGCGTAACATACAAGAATTGCATGGGGATCGCGTGGTCGTATATTTGAGCCAGTCTTCTGTTTTGGGGTAACTGAAGGTGGAGGAGCAAAATGTAGCTCTGTCACTCCAGAAATGTTGTTCGAAAGCACCAATGGTGTGCAAGCTTCGACATCTTCACCAGAAATAGCACAAACATTCACAGTTCCCAAAGCAGTGCCATAGGCGAGGAAATCGCCATTATCGTCCAGTGCGAGAGTAGAAACCGTTTCCGCGGAAGACGATCTGATGATTACCGGTTCTGTGTTTTTGACGCGCCAGAAGCTCACTTCGTTTTGTAGACCCACCGCAGCAACAGTACTTCCATTTTTGCTCGTCGCCAACAGCTCCACATCCGTAGCAAACCCACGTGGCAAAGTCGAGAAAACAATATGGCCACCTAAAGTAGTTTCATTTTGGCCCGGTGCCTTGTCATCTCGGTTGCGTTGAGCTTCCAACAGCTCGGCATCCTTTAGTAGGTGGAGCAACAGCGCGTAAAGAGGAAGGAGCGTCAATGCCATGGGAATCGGTAGAATTTTGAGGAGCCAAAACACGATATCCAACGTCGATGTCGATGACCGAAGGCTTTGTTGAACGCTCTGACTGACCGTACCAGCTGGTTGGAAAGCGACAATGGTGGGTACCTCTATTCGCAAATGAACTAAGGGATGTTCTTCAGGATTGAGCACTTTCCACAACCGCCAAGATGGATTTTGGGTTTGGTTGAGTGGCTGCTTGGTGAACATGGGGAAGGGGGACGAAAAAGTGGCACTGAGGTCGGCATCATACACGCTTGGGCGGGTAAGGATATAAAGCGTAGCCGTAGTTGCCAGGAGCTGATTTAAGGTGAGAACCCAAGTATCGAAGAATGCGAAAGCAAGCTCACTAGCAAGAGACTGATGTTTTTGATGGCACGTCCTTTCAGTATGACATTGAGCTGATAGGCAAGACGCTGCTGCCAGGATGCGGGCGTTGACGGCGGAGTATCCTGGTGAGCGCCTACTACAACCGGGGTCAAGCTAGGGTTTTGCCTGATAAGTTCATCCAGCTTCGCGTGGAGCGTCAGGAAACCAAGTAACCGACAGTGGGGGCAATTACTTGCCTCCAATCTCTGGATATCAATTGAAAGCACAGCCAAGAAAAATGTGTGTGCTAGGAACCAGTGAGCGACTAGCACCACTACTGCGAACGTACAAAATTGGCTAATGGCGCCAGTAGAACATCGCGCGATGGTTCCTAGCACGCAGTTATAACCTACGACCTTGAGAGTATTGGATAATCCAGCGCGACTCAAGCCTTCTGCTATTCTCTCTTTTACAGGGAGGGTAACGGACGTCTTCGTGACTGCATCGACCTGCGGAAGGGGAACATAAGGAAAGAAGTCTAACGATAGCTAGATTCAATACCAAATTGAACATGTTCTCTGCTCCGACAAAGATAATAACAATAGGCAACAGACTCCTGTCGTCCTAGCATGAGCACACAACATACGCACTAGAAAAGCGCGAACGTACCAGGGGACCATGGTGACCTTAAGACACATCAGTGAACAGACACTGAGGCTGGTTATAGTACTAGCAGCGATCTCAAAGAGGGCTGTGAAGGTCAAGCCAACTCTAGTGTGGACTCCATTCATACGCTTCATGGACCTCCGGACGTAAGCAAAAAATATTACATATGCAACATAAACGAAAGAAGAGATGTATGAGAAACCTTGCTTCTTGGAAAGTCCGTGATCGTACTAACGAATATCAAGACCTGACGTTAAATAGGCAAGAAAGTTAGACTGACCTCAAGGGCGATGAGTGTCGGCTCAATCGTCTCGGTAAATGCATCATTGCCTTGTGTGAGGTTTTTCAAGATATTCAGCCAGTTATCATGGCTAGCTTTGTTCAAGCAGTCGAATTCAGGGAAAACGAACGTGTACACAAGGAATTTCGCAGAGTCGATCACTGTGCTTCTCTCGAGAGTTCGGCCTGCGAGGACCATCTGGGGCGCGATGGGAATCCCAGCTGCGGAGACACCATCATAATTTTTGAGAGTCCCCGGGATATTTACGTCTGATTGAAGACGTGCTTCATCGTGATTCCAAAACGCAAGAGGACTGAATACAAGACAGTCATTCGTGTCTGCTTCAAGACAAGGCAACCCCTGGGACCTGACACGCTCCAATATTCGTCGTTCGAGTTGCAAAGCGGACATTAATGTTTGATTGGTCAGAGCACCGGCATCGTCAGCAGTGTTGCTGTGTATCAGGATGCGTTCTACTCGAAGGGTGCGGTCAGAGCCACAACGTGCACGGATCAGCTCGTCGTCAAGTATTTGAATGTTAGGTTGACCCTGCCAGAAGTTCTGAAGGTCCCCGAGGGCGTCACTGCCGAAAGCGACGTAGTCTGCGAGAAATGAGTCGACGACATTTGACGTGGATGCAAGACGCGAATAAGATGTAGAGGAGTAAATAGCCAGAGCAGGGTAGGACAAAGACGTGATGACGACTGCAGACACAAGAATAAGACGGATTTGATGAGTTGCGCAATGACTGCGATTGTGTTAGGAAATACCAGCATGCGTGGTTGAACTGGCACGCACATTCCGAAGGCCCGCAAGGCCGTGTCTGCGAGTGTGCGTAACCGTTGACAGGCGATGGCGGCGGACGTAAACAAGCCTGCAGTTTGTCGTGGCATGCGCAAAACAAGGTGTTGGACGACTGCTTAGGTCGCTGGGTTCATGCTATGATAGTCTTCGCTTCTCATGGAGCGTAAATGGCATTAAGTGATCCGTGCATCACGTGCCTGCAGAGCTACCCGCGTACTAAGCCAAGCATTCCATAGTCTCGTAGGGAGCAAATAAGATATATCAAATCGTGTGGTATACTATCGTCTTCCAGCTTGGTGCTTCCAACTCAAAACTGCCCTCGCATACCGCCTATCTCCGCGAAGCTTGCGAAAGTTGTACTAGGCCGTGGAACCGCGTGCGATAGTTATCCGCATAAAGGAGGATGACAAGCCCGCTGACAAAGTCCCTGAGCAATCAAACCGCGCATCAACATCAATCTGAACGAGTCAAGGACAGAAAATTCGAACCAGCTTCGCACTAAAGAGCGAACAGGATAGTCAAGCACTTTCGGGATTCTTGTCTGGATGAGAGATGACCATCTGTCAGTAACGATTGCCTTTGGGTTTGTCAAAGCACGAAGACCCTCGGGACCACCTGTGCCAGATGGTCAGAAATGCAACGCCATCCACACAATTAAACTCACCGAAACGCCCGTAACCACTTGCTTTCGTGCCACCAAATGGAAGATCCTGACTGTAGAGAAAAATGCATCCAGTTGTCGGTTTGTAAAAATGTCAGTTCATCGACTTACTTCAACTGCGTACATCTCTATCAGGCACTGTGATCGACAATCAATGATGGAAGCTCACATAGAATACACCGAAATCATTGATCGAGACCATACCACACTCCAGCTCTCGAGCAACCTCCAAGCAGAGGTCCTGGTGGGGTCCGAAAACACTCGCACCAAGACCATATCTAGTATTATTCGCAATCTTGATCGCTTCTTCGATATCGTCATAGCGGATGAGCAACGCAATTGGCGCGAATACTGACTCCGCTGTTAGCACGTAGATTTCCTTCTTGGTAACGAGCTTACGTTCTGTCTGTGCAATCCTCGACTTGGGGTCCACATCGCCGAGCACCGTTGCCGTGAAGTACGCATTGCCGGCTGAAGAAGGATGGAGATACTTCTTCCCACCAACATCCATTTGAGCGCCTGCTTCGTGAGCTTCGAAAATGAGAGTTTCAAGTTGGTCAAAACGGTCATTCGTAAGCATGCATCCACAATCGACCGTATTGATGAACCCTTCTCTCGATGGTGCCAAGACAGAACCAACACGCAATTTTTTGGCTCGTTCCGTCAAAGTTTCGTAGAGCTCGTCGTACTGCTCAGAGTGTACAATCAAGCGTTCAATACCAATGCAATTCTGACCGGCGTTTTGGCTGACAAACATCAAAAGGCTAGTTAATCAGACATGACCATTTGAACTCACAAAATACCACGCATCAAGACACTTGCCCACTTCTGAATATCAGTATCAGGGAGAATGATGGCCGGATCCTTGCCGCCCAGTTCTAGTGTTACAGGAGTAAGATGTTCTGTTGCAGCTATGGCCACCTAGAGCGCAATGAGCAACATATTACAATCCTATCCAAATCTTACTACCTTGCGTCCGATCTCTTCAGAACCAATGAACGTTATGTGTTTAATCAAAGGCGACTTGGTCAGTATCTCTGCCTTGTCGGGCCAGCAACAGACGGTCTAAACATATACTCAGAAACACCCGGTGAACAGGAGAAATTCGCCAACCTGTACTATATCAGCATCGTGACCGCAGACTTCAAGTGCCTTGTGTATGGCCCCGACAAACCAATCTGTAGACCACACGACGTGCTCGGAACACTTCAGCACAATGGCATTTCCAGCAAAGATGGACGCGATGATTGGTGACCAAGCATTGTGTAATGCTGCAGGCTAATATATAAAACACAAAACCGAGTAAGTTAATCCACTCACGGTAATTCCAAGACACGATGGCGCAGACCACGCCCTTGGGCTCGTAAACGACTTGGGACTTCTTGTAGCTCAACAACAAATTTGAATATCTTGTCTCATTTCGTAAGGCGCGTTCTCCATGATTGATCAACCACTCGAGTTTTGAGCATGTCGTCATGATCTCGCCTAGGGCAGCATCGATCACTAAAGCAAACTAGTTCATTTCTGAATATCTGTTTGAAGCACACTGGACTCACAAGTCTTTCCAGTGTCACGGCAGGCGACTCTCGCACACGCTTCCTGGTTTTCGACGAGCCACTTGAGTAGACTTCGCATCACCCTGCGCCGCTGAGCAAAAGTGGTCTCCGCCCACGAAACCTGTGCATTCTTTGCTCGCTGTATCTTCACCTGGATTTCGCGTTCATTATCCGCTATGACTGTTTTGATATGCAGCGAGTTCGCGGGGTCGTAACATGTGATGTAGTCTCTGCCACCCATGAAATGATGAGGAAGAAGGTCGGGTTCGGTGAGGTGTGACTTGAGGTTTGCGTTATGAATTCTCAGAGATTCCCATTGAGGGTCTGCAGGCTAAGAAGGCATGAGACGACTGGGATAGAACAAGACTGGAGCACATACTTCGGGCACATTGTGTCTGAAGGGCACAGCGCTGTTGTGCGCCTTCTGGTAGCGATCGAAAACTAACCAGATACCGAAGGCCGAGAACACTGTCAAAAGGTACAGGACCTCGAGCACACTCGCTTTCGGGTCGTTTTCGAGCCAAAGATTGAGGGTGTGCAATGGGTGAAAGATGGCGTAGAGGAATGAAGGCATCGCTGCTGCTTACCCCCTCAATGACACGAAATCAAGCAGCTGAGCGACAACTAGAACACAGACAACACGCGACAAAAAAACGCGATCACGTGATGCATGGCCTTCTCGCGTATTTAGCACATACTCGGCGCCGGGCGCTCGCTCTCGAGTCCGCTTCCCTTTTACTGACTTTCGCGGGTATATATCGCTGTCTGAGGGTGTCGTATGGCAGCACAAATGTATTGACATAATAGCATATTCATAATGGCATACTCGAGGTGACCTCTAAGTATCGACATGAGGGGTAGAGCAACCTCTATCTCTGTGATGTCCAAGGTGCCGCTCCCGAAGGTGACGCACAAAGTTTTTCCGGCTCACAAGATCCGAGCAGCTTTCCCAGCGGCAAATCAACAACTCGGTTTCCTGCCGATTCCTGATACCGTGAAAGTGCTTGAAGTGTGCCGGAACACTTTCACAATCCAGGGACACGTCACAGACGCCATCGTCGATCCAACGACATCTTGCAAACAAGCAGGATGCTAGTGGCATCTGTAATAACGCGTTGGGAGGGTTCTGCGGCTGTGCGACATGTTCGAATGGTTCGATAGGGGTGATGGTATACTCGGGGTATGGAGGCGCTCCTACATCTCCAAACTCCGCACCGTCACTGTACCCATCCTAGAATGTTTCAGGGTCCAACAAAGAACAAAAGTAATCATGACACGTACAGCGGTAGATGGCAAAGCGTAAGCTTCGGTCTGGCCGGGCGCGGACATGGGTTGTGGCGTAGGATTTGGTGTTACCTATTGAAAACATTTAATGCCAAATGGTGATTATGTGAATGCGTCTTTCCTACCTCGACCCATACCAGGTAACCATCCTCGTCGACACCAGCGGTAGCCCATGAGCCCAGCTGATAGACCTGACTCACGTGCGGATGAGACATGTGTGGGCGATAAGGGGAGTGAAATATAAATTCCGGCTTGCTAACGCAGACTTCAGTAAGTCGGTTAGTGTGCAGGACTGTGCAGGACTGGTCAAGACCGTCAGCTGAGACTAGCCGTTTCACTGAAGGTGACAATTTATATGTCGTCCAGCTCTCCAAAACCTTGGTCGTTGGAAGGGTGTTGGCATGACACGACGCAGGCAAGCTTGGAGGGGGCTTGGTACAAACGTTTGGCTCCAGGGTTTAACGTTTAATGACGGATGGAGGGCGGGTCCAAAGTGGGCCACAATGAGTATGAGGGATGGTCACCTCTAGAAAAACGAGAACCAATTTTCATGTCGCTGAAGTCATGACACCTTGTCCATGTTGACTTGACCGTTCGCTAAAGAAAGAAAGAAGACGTTACACCAAGACATCATTGGTTGGCGAGAAATTTTGGTACCTCTTTGAAAGTGACTCCCTTCCCGCAACATGAAGGTCCGACATCTCCATTGGTCCAATACCCCTCCAAGGCAAGGGAAGAGGAGACGGAATCATTAAGGCAAGAGATAGCCGGAAGGTGTTCCATGCCATCAGGAGGGCGGGAGCAGGGAAGCCGTTCAAATTTTGTTTGCTGGAGTGCTTGCATACGTCACATTGGAGGGCGGTCGTGCTTTTTTTAACTGCCATTTGTTCACGCTTGAGTGTGATGGAGTGCGGCCTGTTGAGAGGTGCATTTGTGCCGAGCAGTGCCATCGTTACGCAAAACGCATACTCACGCCCAAGTCAATTGTTCGCAGGCTCAGACCCTCCAGCGTTCCAATTGCCGGGCGATAAATGGAGCGCTGGAGGGATCCTGAGCCTTCCGATGGTCAACCCCAGCACAGACAAGTTGAAAAACCAAATGATTGTGCGTTCCTCTAGAGGCTCTGCGACAATTGAAACAATGTCCAGCTCGGCTATTAGCTTCCCGCCAACAATGCCTACAACCAGTTTGCAAGTGAGGGATCCCTCAGGGTCTCTTCATCAAATAAATATTCAATCGGCGCGCAAGGGCGAGGACGACGGTGGCGGAGCTGGATAGTCCGGTTTTCCTCCTGTCCATAGAGAACTACGATATGGTTGGGTGAAGCTCAAACGTCTCTACCGGGTTTGATGATTTGGTTCGCCAATTCACAACCCACTTTTTTCCCATCGTACCTCTCACCATCAGGGTTTGTCAGACCATATCCAAACGCATCAAGTATGCGTACTCCACTCACTTCGTTATGTCTGAAATAGAATCGATTGTCAAGATTGTCCTAAACAGTTGCACAAGCTAGTCCTGGAGACAATAGTACATTCGCAGGAGAGAGGGTATCGTGGATCGGGCATCAGGTATGCAAGCATCGTACCGAGTGCCACGACGGGTATTCATTCAAGTAGGGCAGACACCCTGGTGGCATTCACCTATCCGAGAACTCGTTTCGATGTCCACGAGACTTTGGATGAACGGCTGAAATTAGGGTATTAGCTGCGGGTCCGTTGGTCCGCAGTTTAATTTCACCAGTTGATCACCATAAATGTACCCACTGAACCTTGAAGGTGAACCACGCCTGCTCCTCTGGGGATACGATGGTTTCCAATGGTATTGTCCTAAAGCTTGGAATTATCTTGCGCTGCTCCGCGTCGCGTCACAGAATAAAAAAAGAGGCAGGCTGAGTGATGGATCTTGCTGTTCTTCATCTGTTCGACTGTAGAAACGTTGAACATCAAGTGGCATGGTTCGATGCGGTGATATGAAAGAGCCTGTTTCTCGCGACCGATATCTCCGCTAACCCACAGTGCCTAACGCGTTTCATGGGCAAGAGCAGAGGATGCAAAGGAGCTGAGCGCCTCTGTCTGTGACTGTGCTTGCTGAGGGACTTTAAAACCGCAAAGTGTTTCGCGAAGCGTCGGAAGTCAGCAACACGGAATAATTTAAATCCAGGTCGAGAACTTAGTCAAACACCGTGACAAGGCCAGCATTTGCTCAGATTCTAGGGTAGTCATTTCATCGACGTGTTACTACCTGAATATACCTTGCAGCTTCAATTGCAGCCTCAGTGAAGCAATAGTAGGTTGAAGCTCTGAGGTAGTGACTCCAATAGTACAAGTTGTGACACAGGCTGTGGCACGTGCAGATTGAAGTTGCCTCAAACTAACTACGCCGGCCGAGGGCAGGTGGTCTTGGGAACTGGGAAGTGGTGTAAATTCTCCGAGAAACTCCTTCGTGAGTTCCATGAACATACATTAGTGAGATCGCAGGTGTACGTGATGCAGTTACGCGAACGGGTATAGCGGACAAAGGAAGTAGAGGAAATAGGAAACGATGCAATGATTTCGTGGAGGGATTGTATCAGGAGGGGAATGTGAGGATGGGATATCGTGAATTAAGAGAAAGAATCGCAATTTGACAAAAGGGAGCAGAAAGTTCAGTTAGAAATAACGAAATGTGTTGGTGGTGCGCGAGACTAGCGCGCACGGAGAAACACATTCTGCACATGTATCATGTATGCGGGGAATTTCAATGAAAAGGAATGGACGTCATAGTGTCCCTTTGACACTATTACTACTGACAGAATCCTTTTTCCGTTTGCCGCTTGTGAAGTGAACGCTAAGTCTCTTGAGTGACGAAAGACTTGATGATTTGGTAGTGCCATGGGTCCGTTCCTTCTTGGGGGAAGAATCACTAGGCTTTGTAACAGCGGCGGCAGGAACGTCAGAGACAACAGCTTCCTCTGTGTCATCACGGGTTGTTGAGCCCACACCAGATGAAGGATCAACTAGCCGGACAGTGGCGTTTACGTCCTCTTCCGCAGGTGGCAATGATGTACTCGGTTCAATGATATCGACCGCTGCCTGAGGTATTGGTTCTAAGTCCGGTTTGTCAAGTGGAGTAAGAACAGCCTCCAAAGGAGAAACATGAGCCAGCAAATCAGTATCTTCTTCGCCCGTTGGAGATAGGTCGACATCGTTCTGAGACATTACCCCGGGAGGCGTTATCTTTCGTAGTGGCAATTTGGTTGTAACGACATTGTCAATGACTGGCCGTCGCACACCACGGCCAGCTTCGAGGTCGACATCGACAGATGATCGGTTCGAGTCCGGTGGGGAAGGGAGCGACACAACATCATTTACACTGGGCAAGTTGACAGGTTGAGGGGCTGGTGGTTTGGTGACTGATATGGCGGGAACATCGGGGGTATTGGTTTTGGTATCGTCAGCAAGTGCAGCTGATTGTTCACTAACTGGGCCAAAGACTGGTATGGGCACGACTGCTGCGGATTCGTCAAGGTTCAAGACACCTAGACCGTGGTTGTCAGAGGCCTAGAATTTTTGGCAAAGTTAGTCAAAAGAATTTCCTTTGTGGACCTCCTACCTTGTCCCTCTCGACAGGTGAGGAAAGGACATGCAAAAGCCCTGCCTCATACCATTTTTTGACGCTCTTGTCGGCCCAAGCTTCCAGTGGATTCCATCCTCTGTACGGCCCGGACATCCGTAACCCGCCCGGACCTCCGTCTCCTCCGCCATCTCCTTGGCCCCGCCCATTTCCATCATAAAAGTAGGCCTCGTACCCAAGTTCATCTTCACTTCCCTCACCATCGCTGTTCCCATGTCCAAAGACGTAACCCTCCCCACTCTCCAGTTCATCCGCGAAGTTTGACAACCACCTTGCCCAACCCCCAGGACCATCGCCGCTCCAAAGGACAACTTTAGTGTCAAAGTCCCTGCCAAAGACAATTACCTGTCCAACGCTTCCGCCTTCTCCAGGGTTGAGATCCACGCCTATGTAGTTGCCAACCTTGTCGACTACGAGGGGTATCCAGCCTCTCTGCGAGTACTCTTTGCGTATCCAACCGTCTGGTATCGATTGCATGAGGCCACGAAGACGGGGGTTAGCACCGGTCGCCGGGTCATCGTCAACCTCTCTCCAGAACCTCCACTCCTCTAGGACATCTTCAAGAGGCAGGAGGGACAGCCCAAAGAAGAGACCCTCTGAGCATCCTGCAGCAGACTCGGCCTCCTGACCGTCGACGGCCAAATACGACTCTCGGACGGGTGGGGGGAGCGCGAAACCAAACTGCATCTCTATTTGTGCCAAATCTTGAGGAAGAATTCCGTAATTGAGCGTGTCCCCTAGCTCTGGGTATTCCCGTGCGAGCCAGACTTTTATCCGATTCCATGTGACGGTTAGAGGCGGATATGGCGGTGGTGGTGTCGTTGCATCAGTGTATGGTATATTATGTAGAGGAAGCAAAGAGGTTGGTCGCGACCGTGAGCTGGTGGTGTATGTGTTCAGACACGAAAGACGGGGAGAGAGATGACTTACGATGTTGGGGCATAAGCGTATGAACTTGTAGGAGACTGCGGAGGGTAGGTATAAGATGGACTGAGGGGTTCCGGGGCTTGTAGGGTATCTGTGCTGAGGGCATCAGGGTGCGCAGGTAATGCAGGAGAGGTGGTCGGGAGGGAGAAGGCTTCCTGGGTGCTCGACATTGCCTGGCCTCTCCGCAGAGACTGCTTGGTGCCACTGGCGAACAAGTTAGTTAGCCAGTTCATCGTTGTCGACGACAGAACGGACGACGTGGTTGTGGACGAGCTGGATACTAAACCTGGTCAAAGCCAACTCGGCAGTTATTGCGGAGACTTAGCGGGCCGTAGGCTGTTGCCAGAGCGCCCACTCAATTTTCTATTGCTCCACCCTCCGCAGTAACCTACATGTATGTAGCGACAAGTCGTGAATACTAGTACTACGACGACTTTTCTACATCTTCATCTGCTTCAGGTTTTCAGAAACAATAAAGTCGCAATCAGTCTTGGCTCGGATTTCGTCGACGCTCACGCATGGCGCGAATTCCGTCAGGTGAAGCTCCCCCTTGTGTCTGTCTACATCAAAAACCGCGAGATCTG
The DNA here is from genome assembly GCA_038092475.1 of Boletus tomentosulus. Classification (NCBI taxonomy): domain Eukaryota; kingdom Fungi; phylum Basidiomycota; class Agaricomycetes; order Boletales; family Boletaceae; genus Boletus; species Boletus tomentosulus. The sequence continues at coordinate 25,209 of JBBPQH010000185.1, forward strand.
TGATGATCTGGCTGACAGCACGAGCGCCTGTAAGGGGAAGGGTGCATTCTTTCAGAATCTTCGGACTGCCGTCCTTGGTGCAGTGTTCCATAGCTACAATAACCCTCGTCTTGTCCGGATTCGATACGAGGTCCATGCCACCACCAATGCCTCGTACACCCTGAGCTCCCGTGGCGATCGACATTCAGATGGGCACACCTCACCT
>JBBPQH010000186.1:0-25402 GCA_038092475.1 Boletus tomentosulus
AGCTTACGATCGAGGCGACGAAGCGACGGATGGAGAAAGGCCAGCCTGGGATCTATGTTGCGAGCAGGCAGCACCGGATTGCAGCCCTTGAGCATTACCAGTCGTTCTTGGGGAAGGCGAAGCAAGAGAGTTTGAAGGGGCTACGATCACTTGAGAAGAAGACCGTTGACAGCGTAGACGATATGGAGATCGATGAAGAGAACAACGTCGAGAAGCCGCGGCGCGACGAGATCGAAGGGACCATCGCATTCGGAGGGGAGTGGATTGTAACCGTATATGACTTGGGTGAGTCGTCCCAACCGTTCCATTCTATCTCGCGCACATCCAACGGTACTCTATGTGCGCGAATACACACTTCACAATGTATTTAACATTGAGTCGCGCACATCGAGTACACGTTGATGTGCGCGACACGGATACTCGGGATGGACATTATTCACACCACCTATAGATAAACTGGACGATGAATTAGGATTGCATCTCTCGCGAAATCAGTACGAACATGTATACAAAGAATCCGCAGAAGAAGGACTTGTACAAAAATTCAAGATGCATCTGGCGAAAGACTATCCGAAGAATGACTGGAAATCCATCTCGTCTATCGCTGTGTCGAAAGGAATTGCATACAAACAGAACGATCTGATGCGGATGGACTATTCATGGCAAGGGTTAGTTATTAGACTCTCTAGGGTTCAATCTGGCCGACCCTAGGACTTTTAAACCCTACTGTAGGGTCCTAGAACCCCATTCTAGGGTTAGAAGGAACTTCAACATGGTTAATATATGCTGAAAGTGGCATTGTCGTGACTATTGATTGATATAATTGATATAATTATTTCAGAAATGAGTTAATATATTTAGATTGTGTACTTTGGTATATCATTGTCGTGCAGAATACATGTGATTCAGAGTTTTGTAACACGGCATGGCCGTCCTGGAGGGCCAGCTGTGGTGAGCAATGTATTGCATGTCCGTCATGCATGCCGGCCTTCCAGGACGGCCATGCACGACAAGCACCATTTGTGCACCATATGGTTTTATAACTTGCTCTGCCGGGTGGCCTTCCTGGAAGGCCATGCAAGTATTTATAAAAGTACAAAATATGATTCCCTGCACGGGCTGGCCTTCCAGGACGGCCCATACCCCGACGCAATTATGGTGCATATGTTCTTTAATGATGTTAGACGGTCACCAAATGCAACAATTGATAAAAGATGTGAAATATGATATATACACATTTGTGTCCAGGTTGGCCATCTAGGACGTCCATCCTGACCCGCCATTGATAGCAGCGTGCGAAAAATGATGGCGCGCCCGTATGGCCTTCCAGGACGGCCACACCACGATGCAATTATGAGACTATCTAGGGTTCATTCTGGCCGACCCCAGGGCCTTTTTTAAACCCCACAATAATATACGTTCTGGAGCCCTATTTTAGAGTTAGAAGAAATATTGTGAACATAGAAATGGTACATGGCTTGCCATCTCATCATCTAGATTATTCCTTCAAAACACTGTAAACACATTTGGATTACGAGCTATTTTTCCTCTTCATACTTCATGTCTCATATTGTATTCCTGGACCCAGAGGGGCCAGGTTTCAGAAGTCATAATTGTACGTAAGCCGAAAAAACGACGCCCGTGGGATTTAGGGGTCGCGACCCCTAAATTGTCGAAGATGTGGCTCATAGGAACGGTCGCTTTTTAATTTATAAAAAATGAGAAGCCGAGAGGCCACATATGTACCTACATGTAATCAGACGTACGAACCGCCTTGAGGTCCAGGTATGCCCGGAGGGCACTGATATATCTCAACGGCAAGGTCTAATAAAACGAGTGAGACACTGAGCAAACACCACTGGTAGGGAATATAGTGGCGGTGGTGGCAAAACCAAACAATCAGGTCACCGTCTCTTGGCTGCAGGTTCGTCAAGGAAATCTTCCGCAACTTTCCTCTTAGCCCCAAACCCAAATGCAACCTTTGTCCTCTCATTCGCGACCGGTGTGCTACTCTGAGGCGGTGTATCCACGGCTGAAGAAATGCGCGAGAAACCAGGCTTCATAGGTGCAGGTGACCCAGAACCATTCGTCGGTATAACGGATGAAAAACCAGAAGGTGCAGGACTCGCATTGAGCGAGCCATTCGCTTGCGGAGCAGGCAACGTTAATGAACCCTGTGGAATCCAGAACCTGAGGAGCAGCAGCCTTCGCAGCCTCCTTTTTCTTGCTCTTCGTTGTTCGAATATATGTTAAAGACATTGTGTATGGAAGAAAACAGGTTAGTTGGAGTTTGGAGGGAAGGTATGGCCGTCCTGCGTCCTGGAGGGCCATCCATGTTCTACTCTCCTCTGACATCTTTGGTGCTGCACACCACCTGGCCATCCAGCACGGCCATCTGCAAGTCTGCAAGAGGTATGTGGGTGGCCTTCCTAGAGGGCCACATGGGGAGCATGTCTTGAATAAACAAGATTAGCAAGAAGTACGTGCCTTCGCTACATACGTAGTACTTGCTGTGCAGGTGGCCCTCCAGGAGGGCCATATGCAGACGCACATTTTGAACAGAGAACATTAGCAATATATGTAGTACTTGCTGTGCAGGTGGCCCTCCAGGAGGGCCATATGCCGACGCACATTTTGCAAAGACAACATTAGCAAGAAGTATCTGCATTCGCTACATATGTAATCCTTGCTGTGCAGCTGGCCTTCCAGGAGGGCCATTTGCAGACGAATCTTTTGAATCTCCCAACACGCTGTCTCTGTCAGCAAGGTTTATTGCCGCAGCTGAATGTCAAGCAAGAGGAAGGTAAGAGAGTTCAATCACAATGCATCCCCTTGCTTGTGCCCTACTGGCGTCTATGTTGGCTCAGCAAGAACTTGATAGGTTACATGCTCATGGCGGCCCCAGGGATCTGGCGACCCAATAGTATGAGAACTGCCTTGTCCGAGAGAAGCGGGACATGTCGGTTTGGACCTCTCAAAGAACTAGAAACCCGACATCAACATCATTTACTACGATGAATTCGGGCACTCTCTCACACCCAAGGAAGCTTGGACCGCATTCTTTCACACAGGCAAAGGCTCTGGGAGATGAAGACTGAGAAGCAATTAAAAAGAAGATCACACATGAGAAAGAGGAGAAGGCCATGGCTAGTGGTGACACCCCTCTTAGCAAGAATAGATAGAGCATTCCAGATCCGACAGGAAAAGACTAGACAAGTCCATTTTGTGTTATCTGTTGGATACAAAGGGTAGCGCTGTGCCTCCAGCATTAAAGTGCCTTGATCCCCAGTCACTGTCAAAGGGCAAGAAGGAGAAAATGAAGAGCAAGAAACAGGAAGCTGCTCAAGCCCTAGATTCCACAGGGTTCATTATGTCGCCTGCTCAGTAAGGGAACAGCTCAATCAAGGCGAGTCCTATACCCTCTGGTTCTTTATCCGTTCTACCGACGAATGGTTCTAGGTCCCCTGCACCTATGAAGCCTGGTTTCTCGCGTATTTCTTCAGCCGTGGATACACCGCCTCAGAGTAGCACACCGGTCGCGAATGAGAGGACAAAGGTTGCATTTGGGTTTGGTGCTAAGAGGAAAGTTGCGGAAGATTTCGTTGATGGACCTTCAGCTAAGAGACGCTTACCCTGGTATTCGCCCCATTCTTTACCAGTAGTGTTTCTGTTTCATGTCGATGAGATCTTGTGGAAGTATGCTTGAGGTATAGCCTGGAATGACAGGAATCTGAAACATTACTGCATTGCTGATGGGCCACTTGCCAGGTTGATAAGCCCAAGGGCGCCGTGATATATCCGAGAGCACATTAATGTATAAATGCATCACCTCAATAAATGCATCAGAAATATTTTGTGTGAGAAGGTAAGGAGACGAACACTCTTGTCATGGTAACATTTCCATCTGCGCATCCATCGCCTTTGGTGGAGACTTTTCTGTCATGAGACGACATTATGTGCAGCCTGCTGTGGCCTTCCAGGACGGCCACCCAAGGCAACAATTGATACAAGGTGAGAAATATATAGTCGTGTCCAGCGTGGCCTTCCAGGACGGCCACCTAAGGCAACAATTGATACAAGGTGAGAAATATATAGTCGTGTCCAGGGTGGCCTTCCAGGAGGGCCACACGCTCCACACACTGGCCGTCATACACATAATTTAATGGTGCGCGCGCTGGGCTTCCGTGACAGCGAGACAAGTTGTGCACAATGAGATTACTTGAGGGACATTCATTATTTCCTCAATTGTTGTTGGAAACTGGGTCACACGAAAGTATGTCAATTTTAATTCGCATATAATAAATTCTTCTGAATTCACTCATGAGGTTTCATTGACGTGACGTGACTCGTGGTTATCGAACATCCGTGCAAGGGACTCATACTTGATGTTGTATGCCTATCAACGAATAGCAAACTGAAAGGTTTTTAACACTTCTGCATATAACTAGGTAAGAATACATGGAGTGAGTTTAACGGTTGTGCACCAGTGCAACTTGTATATCTGCGTTCAATAATCGTACATTCATGGATTCTTACCTAGCGATATGTAGAATATTAGTGGTGAAAACCTTTCAGTTTGCTATTCGTTAAAAGACCACTATTAAGTATTTATTAAATCCATCGTCATTGATTCTTCAGGAACAATCAAAAGACAGATTCGGAAATGCCAAATCCGGTCAGATCAGATTGAATCTAGGTGGAGTATTGTGGACATGTGTTTGACGCGTGTGGACTATATCCAGCTAGGCAATGCTTGGACCCTTGATTGATGGATAACACATTGGACATGTGAACTGTGCGGACTTCAAATGTGACAGGCATACACACATTCAGCTATTGTCCTTAGGGTATATTAACCTGCTCTCGATTTCTCTCCGTCACAAATCATCTCTCCCTCCCCCCACCATCTGTTCATCTGCTCAACCTATCAATTCAATATCAACATTGCCACGATGCCATCGAAATCGCTCACCGCTGCAATCCTCATCCTTGGCAAAAAAGACCAACTTCCGTGGTCGTCACCGACCTGGGAAGCAATCACAAAAACACCCGGGCCCCCATGGCTCACGACAGAAAACGCTGCCCCCACCGCCGTCGCCCCGAATGTCCATGGGTGGACGAACCGTTTGGCCGACAAGGTCAAGACATTTGCACAACGAACGTGGGCGATTAAATCGGCGGACGAACAAGATTTATTCGTCAATCGAAAGCAAGCCGACAACGAATCCGACGGTCGAACAGCTTGGGCCAAATTCATCAAAGAGAATCATACTCGATGGGGCGTGAATCGCATCATCGATGAAGTGTTGTATAACAACGGTCGGAGTCCCCAGCAGCTCTTACGAGAGATGGGAACTCGCATAGTACGTGGTCATATATTCACTCATTGTAATGTTGTCGAACGGTAGGTGTGCAACAGCTTCCCACCATAGAAGAGTCGCAGATTAGCCATTGTCGAACAGCCCTTGCAGATCGTCTCCTGGGAGCCTCAGCATATCAAGGGATGGGTACACTCCTGAAACGCGAGGTCGTTCATTTTGTCGCGACATTGCTCTCGTTGTCCTGGAACCGGTATCGCAAAGGTATCAAACGCGATATCGAGAAGATTGAAACGAATGTCGAATTAGCACACGAGACATGGACAGGTGAGAATCAGGGTTGATATCATATAGATCCCATAATGAACATTAGGGTAGCTATGACTGCAGATGGGGCAAAGCCCTCGATCGAACAAATCAAACGTTTCTTGAAGTTCCTGCGGCCGCTCGTCATTCTATTGGTTAAGTATGACGATCCTGAATCAAAGACGGAGCTTCAAAATTATCAAGCCGATATGGAAGCGATGCTCGCCGAAATGCGTCACGATGGGTCAGATCCCGAGAAAGTCAAACGTATGCTATTTTACTGCCGTTCATTGAGCGGATTCAACTTATATTAAATTTTGTTGATTAGGTCTACCTAAGGCTATCCGCGATGCCATTAGCAACATGGCGACCGAGGAGGAGATCAAGGAGATTCAGCGCATGATCTGGGTTTCACTGGAAAACATACAAGGTTACGACGAAACGGATCGTGTCGAGGTCAACCTTGACAACACATTGTCAGTGGAGAATTGGAGCGAAGGGGTCGAGGACCTCAATGGTTGTCGCGAGGATGAGTTATGGGAACGGCTTGGCTTCGTTGACAAGAAACTCCCCTTTTTCCAAGATTTCACCGATCCCGACGGGTTCATCGATCCCTGGAGTGATGAAGGTCAGAGATGGCTGGAAGAGGAACTGGACGCGCGCCGCGAGTTAAAGCCGCGATGGCATCAACTAATCGGAATATTACGGATGCTGGAAAGAGCATTCGAGGGTAAGCCAGTTCTGCTGATGGATGGTGTAGGCTTGGGCAAAACGATGCAAGTCATCGGTGCCATTGTGTGTCTCGCCTATTATCGCGAGTATTACGCCAAGAAGCAAACCTTTCCAGGAGTGTTTGGTACGTGCCTGTGTGGATTATACACAAACGAAATATAACATTCGGATGTAAAATATAGCTGGTCGACGCTTCAAAAGTCCCGATGGCATGATACCCGACGTTCCGCACATCATCGTTGTCCCAGTCAATCTTCGCGAGCAATGGGAACGCGAGCTGAAGCGATTCCTCAAATCCTCAACCTTTGATATCCTGCCGTACACCAATCGTCTTGAAACACGAAAAGAGTGGTGGGATATCGTCTATGCCCAGAGTTTGCAACCCCACACGCAACGCATTGTGTTGGCAGTCAACACAGTAAGCAGTGAATGAGAATTGGTTATGTCTATGATTGATCGTATTGGTTTATAGGCTATTCAATCTGACGCAAACGCTATCTTCGAAATGGGGGAGAAAGCACAAATGGGCAAGTCGAAAGCGACTTCAAGATTTCAGTCAATGTCCCCTTTCACAGTCTATGGACGCAAATTCGGGTTTTTCATCGCTGATGAAGCTCACTCTGCACGCAAGCATAACATCGCACACATGGCCTTTAGAGCTCTAATAATCTGCTTTTGCCAGCAGACGGTCTACTGGATTCCGGAAGCAACTTCCTTTTATAGTAATCCTGGAAGCAACCATACCCAAAGACGTTGACGGAGTAGGCAATCTGATGATAAATAGAAACAACTTCCAAATTAAGACTTGATCTTGGATGTAATCTGATGACTAATGGAAGCAATCTGGAAGTAATGGAAGCAACTTGGAAGCAACGGAAGCAATCTGGAAGTAACGGAAGCAATCTGGAAGCAATGGAAGCAACTGTCACCACACAGGTTGGTCAGATTGACAAAGATTGGAATTAATATGATGACTAATGGAAGTAATCTGGAAGTAATGGAAGCAACTTGGAAGCAACGGAAGCAACTGTCACAACACAGGTTGGTCAGATTGACCAAGGTTGGAATTAATATGATGACTAATGGAAGCAATCTGGAAGTAATGGAAGCAACCATCACAATGCAGGTTGGTCAGATTGACCAAGGTTGGAATTAATAACCTTTGCCCAGAACGTCGACGGAATGCGTAAAATAAATACATCTTCTGGGAAACAACTATGGCAAATAGAACAATCAGATCAAGTTATAGACAATGGATGGAAATGCTCAACCTGTACACAAGTAAACTAGGATGGTGACAAGACATTACACATTGGTCAACTATTGGAATGAATACAAAAATAGTAAATCAAATCAATCCAGTGAATTTCCTCAACAACATATATATAGATAAATAGATATAAATAGAGCACAGCTTTACATCTTATCCTCTTACCATCATCATGCTCTCCCAGTGTGATTCATGTCTTGTCACATTTGACAACAAAAATCTATATAGAAATCACAGAAAAAAATGTGTCACAACAGCAACCATCACCACGTATGCAGGTGAACAAATTGTGCTACATCGAAATCAAGATCATGTGTTCCTTTGCTACTGTTCTCATCCTGCCTGTCCCAAGCCGAATGGGTTCGTGACAGCAGAGGCTCTGCAAAAGCATATGAAGAAACTGCAAACCACATGGTTAGGCCCTGAAGAAAAGGCAAGCAATAGATCATTCACCTCTGAAAACTGCTTTTGAACATCATTGACTCAACAGGACTCTCACAAGCAAGACATTTCAAACATATCGAGCTTAACTGTGGCGACAAGTGTGGACAGGGCAAGTCTACCCAATTCGTCGACGTGTTGTGCTCATCTGGGTTTTCCAAAAAAGTCTGTGAATGAACTGGCCGTTCAAAAGACCACCTTTTCATCAAACAATAACATCATGTCCAACCTGTCAACATACCGTACTGACGAAGTGATGAACTCCCCATCCATGAGTTCTCTATTTGGAGAAGATGTCAGCATGGGATCTCCGGGCATTCATTCTCCCAAGGTATCCTTTAACATGACGGTCAGTATCAACCATACACTGATTTTTTTTGCCAGTCACCAACAAGCGAAATAGACATGCTGTCTCCTCATCCATTGTGGATACCCACATCTTCCAGAATGGCACCCGTGCCATCTCTCATGGTATGTAAATGACAGCTTTGATGAATGTCATATTGACACCATCATATTTTACAGTCCATTATTCAAACTGATCAGCTTGGACATTCACCGCCGGACGCTCCCTTTGTTCCACAGTCATACTTGAACAGCCTCCATCTCCTGATCAATGCTGAGCTTCGTGTTCTCATCTGTGAAATCTGTCAAGAGGGAATTCCCACCCAACAGGTCAAAGGACATCTGGAGAGCAAACACAATGCACTGTCTTCATTGTTTAATCCCACACGGTTCAAAAACATTGTGGCAGAGTTGAGCATAACATCAGAGCTGCCAAAATTATCAAAAGAGCTTAGAAAGGTTGTCCATGGTCTCGCCATTCAAAATGCTCTCCGGTGTAGTCATTGTCTTTCAATTGGGGGAGATGAACAGGTCATGCAAGCCCATCACCAAAAACATCACAAACATCTACAGCCTCCAGTCCAATGGGAAGTTTGTAAAGCACAACGCTGGAAGAAGAAAGGCAAGGGCACTTTTCGCATATTTTGGGAGGTCATTTGTAGCCAAGAGACATCACAGAAGACAGTAGATCAAGTCCTGTTGGTTCAGCTCACCAAGGAGCTAGAGGAAGAACTTCAAACAGTCCATATTCCCAAAGACCGCCGTCTCGTCAGTCCGTGGTTGTTGACCACAGGTTGGCATACATATGTGGAGAGCCTCAACCTCACCACAGAGCTTGCTTGTCAGTTGGTCGCTCTACCACAGTCACACGAGAAAGGAGTCGAGGCATTGTCTACGGCGGTGGAAACATATTTCCAAGAAGCCCTTTGTCTCATAGATGATACAGACGAGCTAGTTCTACAAAGGCTCAACTCACCTGATCCAACCAAAAGGTTTGTTTTCACACAACCCATCGACGTGTTGCGCTTATCTTACAACCGACACACCACAGTGGCATATCCAATACACCCTTTCACAAACATATGCATAACACCACCCTGAGACAATACATTCTTCCCATCGTCCGTCTGATCACAATGTTGTTCAAAATGAGGTGGACTCCAATCCACAACACGGTAGAAAATCTGAGGAACATGCTCATAGAACAAGAGAATCAGGCCAAGCTGGTGAGAGGAATCCACGTCCTGTTGTTACAAGCTTGGACAACCACCTGGAGAAAGGAGGAGAACGGCCCTCTCATCGCAGATCCTACAGAAGTATGTCTGGCACTCTTGACGCTCAATCGAGATGGGTCCTTCAAAGAACCGAAGCAAATCACAATGATCATAGCCAAGTTTGAGTACTGCATGCGTCTCACTTTCCTAAGGGAGATCAGAGCATGTGCCACTCAAGCAGGCGGGACACACGAGGACCTTCCCGCTGCCTGTGATCAATTCCAACCATGGTTTACCGAAAAGACCTATTCAACCTTTTCTCGATTGCGCTCATTACAACACAGAGCATCTGCTATTGCATATGACACAATGGGATTACCCAACATCTGGTGGACCGATACGGAGAGTTGGCAAAGCATGAGCTACAAAGGAAATCTCATCGCCTTCTCTGACATCTGCCAGATGTTTCGTGACACCGAGGAGAGTCTAGTCACCACTTGGGAGAAAAAAGTACTCAGAGGCCTCAACCTTAGGGTGGACTACCAGGATGCGCAACTCGTCGACGACCTGAGCAACAAGGAAGTTGCTTACTCTTTCCTGTCGGACCCCAGAAACAAATTGTTTCAAGATCGCATGCGCCTGGTACGCGCTATCCTGGAGCGCAAGGAGGGCTTTGTAGATTTTCTGATCCGACGCAAGGACGAGATTGCGTGGAATCATGTGGCGCTTCGCGACTGGCTACAAGACTATGCTGAGCTGGAGAGACTACTCTTGCTTAGAGCCGAGATGCTCAGTGGTGCACCCAGCAGAGGATCAGAGCTCACCTCAATGATATATCGGAACACACAGGCCAGAAACACACGCAACCTGATGATCTTTGGCCAACATGTCACATTACTCTGTCAATACTCCAAGACGTCCTCTCTCACTGGACGTGACAAGCTGATTCCTCATGGGCTAGATGGAATTACCAGCGACATACTCATCCAAGACCTCGCCATCGCACGTCCCTTTGCACAGATAGCTGCCAGGATCTGCTTCCAAGACAATGATACAGTGCAACTCTATAAAGACCAGCTTTTCATGAACTTTGGCAAGGCCTTCACCTCACAGGACCTCTCATCAGTCATGTCAATGTTCAGTCTGCCTCGCATCCAGTTCTCGCTCACCATCAATCCCTGGCGTCATATCCAGACAGCCTGGAAACGCAAGTTCAAGTGTGCTGTCGAGGATGTCACAGAGTTTGACAATGAGGAGGACGTGGATGCACTACAGGCAGGGCACACACGAGCCACAGAGAATCGCATCTATGGGCTTAGTACACAAAGTCTGGCGGGAGCAGCCGAAGATGTTCTCCCATTGTTTCTGCAGGCCAGCACCACCTGGCAGAAACATTGTCAGGTGGTCCCAGGAGGACTAGGCCTTCCATATACTCGTGCTCGCTCCGACACTTTCAAAGATGAGAAGACAATCAAAACGCAAAACCCGTCGTCGGACAATGCCATGATTGAACAAGTGGTAGAACAGGTGGTCAACCGTCTCACTCCCATGTTGGACAACATCATGCAAGCAATCGCGACCACCCACAACAAAGGAAAAGGGAAACAAAAGGAGACCATATATGATCCAGGCCTGGAAAACAAAGAGACCACCAACATCGAGATAGAAGCAGAGGTACAAAAAGCTATTCTGGCATCCTTGTCCACCAGGAATGACAAAGCAGGCAAGTCATCATTTCATTGAGACTCTACACAATCACTTATCCAAAACACTCTACCTTTTAGGAGAGAGTAGCACCACAAACTATCCTCTTGAAGCAATAGGGCCTCGTTTGAGCTCCATCACATACAACACTAGCGCAATCCGACAACGTGTTGTGCAGACACCCACCGAAGAGATGGCGTTGAGTACCATGCAGGCAGTCCTTGGCAACCAAAAGGCCACCTGGAGATCACAACAGCAACAGGAAGCTATGAGAGCAGTCTTACAACGTCAGACGGACGTGGTCTCCATACTACCTACCGGAGGAGGCAAGTCAATGCTGGCCATCATTCCAAGCCTGATAGAGCACAACATGATTACCATCGTAGTCTTGCCACTCAACTCACTCATCATGGACTACGAACGACGTCTAAAGCAAACACGAGTCCCATACCAGGTCTACGAGTCAAGCACAGACTTGAACACTAGCCACAATCTCATCATCGTGTCAGCAGACAAGTCTTTGACAGCCCACTGGCGTAGCGCGCTAGCAGACCTAGGACGTCGCAAAACCATAGCCCGCATCGTGATAGATGAGGCACATCTCCCACTCATCAGCAAGAGCTATCGCAAATCACTCACTTTCATCTATGACATCCGCTCCGAGCCAGTTCCACTAGTGCTTCTCAGCGCAACCCTACCACCCACATTTACACACCTTCTCTCCACCACATATCAATTGCTATCAAGCACCTTGACCATCAGACAAGGCACCAATCGTCCAGAGTTGAATTATATACTAGAGAAAGTATCGGATGAGACCGAGATCCCTGACCGTGCAAAGGCTGTCATTGCGGATCACCAGAGGACTTGGAAGCCTTGTGATCGTGCTTTGATCTTTGTGCCATCCATAGACATGTGTTTCACGCTGGCCAACAACAATGGTTGGCATCGCTACGTTGGGGACAAGACTGCCATGACAGAGCAGGAACGTCAGCAAGCTTACATGGACTGGACAGACGGAAAAGGAAGCTCGGTCATGGTCGCCACCTCGGCTTTTAGCACTGGCAATGACAATCTGCATGTACGCATGGTGATGCATGCAGACAAACCATACAACATGCTCGAGTTCATTCAAGCACAGGGTCGTGCAGGACGTGACGGACTGCCTGCTGTATGCTACACGCTGGTCGCTCATAGACGTTGGAAGGAGAGCAATCAGAAGGACCCGATCGAAAAGGAGAATGAACAAGTAATCACAGATCACCTTTTTCTCTATGGACTCAAGCGGTGCTTGCGATATGGCATGACACAGTACGTCGACGGGATAGGCATTAGCTGCTTGGAGGATCAAGCCAATCAACTCTGTTCTGTATGCCAGCTGGACAATACACACCGCCCACAAGATATCTGTATTGCCACCATACCTCATCGTGGTGGAGCAGACCCCTCGTCCAACACCACCAATCTAGGCAATCAGCCCACCACGTTCATGCAGGCCACGAGCCAAGTCAAACAGCTCAAGGCTACACGAGAGCTGGGCATGCTAGGCATAGAAAAACGATTGCAAAGAGCTCTCCGTGGCATGCAACACGCATGCTGCATCTGTCTGGTTCACAACACAAACAATGGTGCCGACAAACATCCACCCATCGAGTGTTTCACTATAAATATCAAACTAGGCAGCAATTGGAAAGCTTACATGAATTGGAGGAAACTGCTACGCTATCGGCCTCATCATAGCAGCATATGCTTCATATGTCACGTACCACAGATCACTGACAGTCTTCACCCCACCTTCACCAAGACTGGCAAGGGAAGCAAAGGCATGGACTGCGAGTACGTCGACATCATCGCTCCCACTGCATTCGCCATCTATCATCATACGGTCCTGAGACAGAGAGCAGAGTCCCATTTTGAGACCAGCTGGGGAAACAGCCTGGCCAGCTTTGCAGACTGGCTAATGAGCAACCCGAGAGAAAACAGCCAAAGCAATCTGACAGATCTATTTCTCTGGTATTATGAATTGGAAAACATGTAGTAGTGTACCATGTCAACATTGATTTGTCATCATGCTTATGTAATCAGTTTGTCAGAGTATATAAGAACCTTGAATGCAAACAGTCATGCAAACATCACTTGATCTTTTACCATCACCATCTCATTTTTTTACCATCAGAACAAACAAGTACAAACAATGTCTGCCTTAGATGTAAGCTTCATTCACATCTCACCACAAGTAACCAAGCCTGATTTCTCTCAATCAAGCCTGTCAATCAAGTAAGTTTTCGATTTTATTGTGTAACCTATTGATGTCTTATGCATCCATTCAACCTTGCTATAGGCCAATAATCCAGTGAGTCACAAAGGGTTTGTAGCATGCCATGACTCACCAAGCCACCTACCAAACTCTCTACCAATCCAGGTAAGCACCAATCAGTCTTGCCCAACGCATCGACGTCTTATGCTACATACTCATATATTTTCAGATTGACATGGAAGTGGTGAGTTGCAACTCACTCATAGGACACACAGACTACTCACTAGAGTACCTTCAGACTGACAGCAACCAGGTCAGCCACATTGTCCAATGTTTGTTCATATAACATACTCAATTCATGGGTCACTTTTCAGAGCGACAATCAGGCAAGCAAAACATGTCAATGTGCTGGGAATTTACTTACTCACTTGCTTGCACTCTAGCTTGCTGCTGGTCATCCAGCAGACAATCACAAGGTGAGAATCAACCATCTTCACCCAATCATTGCTGACTTGTACAACAGTCTGGTCAGAAGTCTAAGGTCACTAGGAAGAAAGTCAATGCTATGGAGGTATAAAACAGTACACTATATTCATCAGAGTCAGCATCTCATGACCTTATCAGGTTGACAATGAAGATGGGGATGAGGATGAGGACGCATTCGAAACAGTAAAAAGCCTTGTCAAAGTATTTTCCAAGCATACTGACAACATTACAGGAACCAGAGGAGGAAACCCAGGTTACCGTTGTAGGAAGCAAAGCCAAAGCCAAAGCCAAAGCCAAGGGTGGCACAAAGGTAGATAACTCATGTAGCGTATCACGTCGTCGATTTACGCATGAGTAAAACAGACGCCTCGCAATAAAAGGAGAGTCAACATAAAGGGTCACGCATCCGTGGTTAGTGACAATGACTCTGGAATTCCTACCCATTCACACCAAAGTTTTCAAGTCAACTACGATCAAAGACATGGAAAAAAGTGATGTCCAAATGATTTATGAAGATGTTCAGAAACAGGTTGATGAGATCACACTTGGTTATGCGCTCATGTCTATTGTCACGAACGATGACCTTGGCCGAGGTCCCATGATGGTGCGGCAAAGCATCAACAAGCGGAACATCGATCTCGACTTCATGGAAAAAGAGTTTGTTCCCAATGTGAACAACCAAGGATTGAAGAACAGAGTGATAGAGAATGCCATCATTGTTGGCGTGAAGAAAGAGTGGTTGCAAGAGGGCTGTCTGGAGCCGATGAAGCAAGGCTTATATCACAACCACGTGCAATGGACCACACCCATGGCTGACCAGGAACCCCGTCACATGATCCTGTATAATGGAAATCACCGCATGCACTATATGCAGCGGTGTGCACCCGTCCAAGATATCTACATCAAATATACCAAGGCAAAGGAGATGAAGACATTGGCGACATCAGAGGAGGGCAGAAGAACAATGGTTGAGGGTGAAAAAGAGGCCCTGAGGATCATGGAAGAGCAAGGCATATGGTTGGTGAAATTTTTGGACGAGGGTGAGTTTGCCTAACACGTCAACGTGATGTGCGAGCACTAAAGCTAGTCATTCCAACCAAGCTGCCCTATACTCTTTCAAGGAAAGCCTGGTCATCAAGCATCATCTCGCAGAGAACAAGGGGCCCGCAAACCACAACGACACCGATGACGATCAATTGACTCAGATACTCACTTCGTTGGTGGGAGTTGCAGAGGGCTCAGAACGACAATCATACATCGATATCATTCTCTCCAAACTTCAGAGTACACGAAGCGAAAACATCCGTAATCTGCTTTCCGACAAGGGGATCTGTGACGTAGCCATCCGTTTTTATTCATGGGAGCACTTCACTTCCTGTACCAAGACCACGGGACTCAGCGCCCGTCACTTTGCAACTTGGAATCCTGTCATGAGTGGGGTAAGCAATCATAATAATCCAACTTCAGATCTAATTTTGTGCATGATTTCAGATCATGAGACAATTCGCCGAGCATACAGCCACCATACTGGACTTTCTGTCAATGCCATTGAGCGTGAGATCTGTTGCTGCAATAGAACGAGAAGCAAAACAAACAGGATCCACGGACATCACCGCTTACAAAAACAGCTACATCAAATTGGTAGTGCAAAGGTTCCAGGCTAGGAATTTGAATCACTCAGATATGAAAGTGTTGGACAAAGAGTTTCTGGACACCTGGCTAGGATTTCATGTGACCTATGTCTCCAACAATCATCTTTTGGAGTATATGGGTTCCTCAGACCCCAAAGAGGAAACCCTATACAAGACAGGCATGTCCACCTATTGGTCAGCGGTAAAAAGGCATTGCGAAGGCAAAGCACTCAAGCTGGAAAAGGGAGACCAAAGCATGAGAGCCAAGATCATTCAACACATGTCTGCCAAGATCGATTGGTTACAAGAGGGCTTGCTTTGGGATGGGAGCCCATATCTGTGGACCCTTCCACTACCAACAAGATATCTGTTACCCGCATTGTTCAGACTTTTCACAGACAAAACCCTAGACTTGCAGCCGACAATCGCAGAGGTCAGTCGTCTCATCACCAACAGGTTGATTGAGCTAACATGGTCAATGTTCTTTGCAGATCATTTCATGGGTAGAACCTCTTGCCGGATATGCAGTGAAACAGAGGAACAACCAAAAGCGTACACGGGTGTGGAATAGTCACACTGAAGCTCTGTTGTCTCATGTCAATGACAATACAGTCTTGGAGGATGAGGTGAGCGCAACACGTCGACGTACCATGCAACTGAGAGCTGACAAGTAGTACTCCAGCTATGTGCTGTCTTTGTCACACACCGCAGGGACTGGCTGCGAACCACCAGCAATTACATCACAAGTGGCGGTCTGTCTCTCGCCAAGGCCAAATTGAATCCGGAACTATTGACAAAGGATTATCTGAAACGCATGCAGGAAGAGATCAAGACTTATGCCTATGCCCTCGAAATGAAAGGGTATCCACAGCCCCCCAACCGTCCTGATCATCATGATCAGGACTTGAGCAACTTCACTCCAGAACAGGTCAGGTTGGCCGAGAATGTGTTCAGCATGCTTAGGTGCTCCAGATTTCCATGGGAACACGAGGGTAATTTGACGAAAGCAACCACCCTGTTCAAGAACTTGGCCATACTTCACGTGACCCGAAGACAACGAAAACGCTTGCTCGCCACCCCTGAAGCTTTCAGTATCCGTTTCAGCATTGGACAAATCTTATGCAAGGCATCTGGGTATGCTCAAGAAGAGACCTGGGATTTCTGGGATGGGATTGATGAACGTCCAACACTTGGGCCCAATGTGCTGCGGCTCGATGATTTGACAGAGGTCGCTGCTATTCCAGAAGAAACGGCTGGCAATAAAGCCTTGCGTGTCACAAAGACCATGATGATACAAAAACAATGCCAAGACGTCATCAAGGCCGTTGTGAAGACTGTCATGGTGCCAAACATAGGGTATGTCCAAGGTGATACTATGTCACCCGAGGTGATGGAGGCATTACATGGAATGATCAAGGTACGCTCCACATCACATCTTGAGAAGCGCAACACGTCGACGACTTGTGTCACATTGCAGGCGATTGTGATAGAGAGCCAGAAGCATATTGTCCGCTATGAGACTCCTAATGTCGCAATCAATGAGCTTGACTTCAGCAAAGCCCCTCGTGTCTTGGAGCGATTGCAGCCCGAAAATCTGCCTGACATCCTACCATACATACGAGACAAGGACAAGGTTGCCGCAGAGGCTTACTGGCATAGTGTAGACAAGGACAATGATGCACGACTGGCATCGTTGAAGAACATACTCGTTGTCAACAACTCTGACAGATATAACCAAGACTTTGAGGAGGGACGCAAGAAGACAATGCAACTCAGAGAGGAAGAGTATCAAGACAGGGTACGCAAGACGGCCATATTGACCAAGCAGCAACGTGCTATTCTCCTAAGGAAATACAAGGAAGAGCTCAATATAGACATGGATGTGGACCAAGGCAAGAAGGAGGAAGGTGAGGACAACACATTCATGAGTTGCGCTGATATGCTGACATCTCCCTCACAGCGACCTCCAAGAACAAAGGTATGTGACATGCATCTTGTTCTTGGTCACCACTGATCAATCGATCAATACCTATCTTGGACATATTCAGAGGAACGAGGTGCGCAATCCGTCAACGTGTTTGGCACAAAGACTAATCCCATTCCATTAATCATCATCAGGTCACAAGGTTAAACAAGGTAAAGATTCTCCCAGGTTCATTGTTGATTCCTCGTAGGGCTGACCATCAAAACCTATAGTCAGAAAGGCCACCACACACTTGGTGATTCGTGCCACAAATATTTCCAGCAAAGGTATGTGTATATTCACATCAATTCCCATTCTGCTATAATTGACTTGTCTGATCCTCACAGGCAAGGAACGCATGACATCTGTTCCAAAGGGTAAGCCATCCACTCATACAATAGAAATACCAAAGCTAACACTCTATGGACAGATCAAATGCGGGAACCAAGTGAGTCAATAACACGTAGAATATTGACTTGTCATACAAATACTAACCTGGTGTCCATCGAACTAGCTGCAGTCCTCGATTCGGGCTCTGAGGACGATTCAGAGTCTGACATCATGCAGGTTGACTCACAAGTACGACGTCTCAAGTCAAACAAGCGACCTGCCTCAGACATGGACTTGAGCTTGGATGAAGAACAGACTGGCACAGAACAGCTGGGACCATTGAGTCAACGGCCTCGTATTCAAGACATTGAGGAGGAAGTGATGGACACAACAGGACAAGGTCAATCTACATCTGATTAGACAATCACTATGCTGATTGACACACCTTTCTAGACATGATAACACCTGTTTATCTGTGGTTCACGTACAAGACGCATATCAGCAACAGAGACTTTGACGTGACAATGCAAAATGTGCCTATTCTTCTGAGCATTCTACAAGATGTCTTGGAGATGTGTGACGAGGCAACAGAGGAGGTGACCATGATCTGCAACAAGGTGCTGAACCAACAGCGGGAACCCCATGATGCCGACGTGTTTGACTGGATCAAGTCTTTCCAGCCATTCTTGGAGGATGAAAAGTACTTGGTTGGGGCAGAAAGATGGTTCACATCCAAGTTGGGCATGCATCCTGCACACTTTGGCGATGACATATATTCTAAAGAGTTCTTCATCACTATATCAAAGAAGTTTGGAGCTAAATAGCTAGGCAGTGTCATGGTGTCCATATTCTATCATTCACATGTCATGTAACCTTGAATTTCATCTTATGTTTGTGCAAAGTGGTGTAGTCCTGAAACTGACAATACTCCAACAACATATTTGATATATAAGACGTCGACGTATTGCGCAGCACAAATTCAACAATATCATGTTATCTCTTCATATCACTAAACACAAAGGAAGACAGTATGTCATACAACACTGTGGGAAATGATTATGTAATTGATATACAACATATATAAATATGTCTTTGAACGTGTGAACATAGTCAGTCTTAGAACTTGAACTTGAACTATCATCTTCTCATTGCAGACATAGCATAAACAAGTACAAACAAGACATATGGACACCAGCCTCATAGCAAGTTTTTCAATAATTCACATGTTGGTTTGAAATGACTTTTCAACAGCAAGTTCTCATGGATCATTTGGATTCAGTGAGTGATAGCAAACTGATTTGCAACGCAACACGTCGACGTGTTATACAGGAGCAGCCAACTCCATTTGACAAGAAGGACAAGACGAAAGCAAAGGATATCATGAAGCGAAATGGCACTATCATGAAGGAGGTGATGAAGTTCATTGAAGACAAGGTGATGGTGGACGAGTTTGGCTTGATCGATGACAATGAGGAGCAAAAGGGAACCACACAAGCCATGAAGGATGCATTGGTCAGTCTGTTGGAGGTGAGAATAGAAATGATACCTATGATAGATTGACTGACTTTCATGCCAAAAGGTTATGAAACAACAGTCTGATAGACAGGCAATGCGTGTGATGCATGATCCCAAAGCCAAGACTCTGATCAATCGTCTCCATCATTTTTATCCATCAACTGACCTTCCCAATATACGTCAAGCAAGTGATCAGTCTCAGAGGCTGTTTCTTGGTCAGGTCACAGAAGCCAACGACATAGACTTGGGAAAGCTTAGCCTGGATGCAAAGCCTACACAGGAGGAAGGGGAGCATGCATCACATCGACACGCTCTACCCAAAGGCTTGAAATTCAAAAAGAATATGATCTCAATGTCAAACGTGAAGCAAGTCATGGAGGCCACTGACTTGGGGTCGGAGGAAGTCAAAGATGGGTCCCTCACCATCGAGATGAAGGACGTTGCCAAAGTACACAACAATGTTGTGAAAAATCATATTTTGCCAGCAGACTTGCCAATGGCGGAGGAACCTCAAGCACTTTTCGACCTGCTCTCTGGATTGCCAGAAGAAGCATTGAATGTGATTGGCGTGCAGTCATCCCCTCAAAAGGAACCCAAAGGTCAGTCATTCATAATGAGCAACACGTCGACGTAATCCGTTGATGTACCCTTTGTAGTGATCAAGGATCAGAGCATCTCGGTACAAGAGGACAAGCAAATGTCAGATCTTGACTTGGATGAGGGTGTGATCTCAAACTGGAGCCAAACCCAAGGTATATCTTCATTTCAAACCAAACAGTTTCAAATGCTCAACAGACCATCCTAGCGAATACTTCATCCAAAGAAATTGGACAGATGATCAAAGAGGAGCAAGACGAGACCATGGGAACCAGATATAGAAACAAGAAATCATGTATGTGGAATGTCCAGATTTTCAAGCTTGATCAACAATGTTGTTTTTTTTTGTCAGCGCAAATGCAAGTTTATCGATATGCTCAGTTGCGACACTTCATTATAGACTATAATGTCAATAGGCCAAACATGACTTCAATGCCTGCAGTCATGCGCGTCTTGTGGGATGTATATTGGACTGCTATGGACATGGAAAACTCAATCCAAGCCAGACGAGCAACTGCAGCAACTCGAGAGAAGTTGCAATATTCACACAAAATGATGACAAAGGAGCAGCTGGGTGATTTGTTTGGGCTGTTTCGCTCTTTGAAGACCTTGAAGCCAAAGGCAGACATTGGATTAAGGTTGTTGCCGATGAAGAATGCATTCAAGCCCATGAACAAAAAAGAAGTAATGAGTTTGTACGATGGGAGTTGGTTTCAGGATTAGTATGTGTAATGTAGATTACTCAATTCCTCATGTCTAGTGTTTGTTGATGTCACACATAACACGTCGTTGACTTGTGCCATGATTACAATTGTAAGCAAGTGATATAATATTACTCAGTTACCTACAAAGAATCTGCAGATCATGGAGGAGATA
This sequence comes from Boletus tomentosulus, assembly GCA_038092475.1. Lineage (NCBI taxonomy): Eukaryota > Fungi > Basidiomycota > Agaricomycetes > Boletales > Boletaceae > Boletus > Boletus tomentosulus. The sequence goes on from JBBPQH010000186.1 coordinate 20,986, forward strand.
CACTGGTTGATATCACAGGAGCATACAAACAAGAACAAACAGCTTATATAATATATTGACATTGATATAAATGACTTGCTTGATGATACAAACAAAAGTTGCAACTTGAACTGTTACCATCACCAGCCCTTTCAATCTATAACCAACATAAACAAGTACAAACAATGCCTATGATCACCAGGGTAAGTTTTTCTTTCTTTCTCTTGCACAATACGTCAACGACTTATGCATAATCACAGTCTACCACTGCCAAAGTAAGTATAAGAAAGATATTATATATATGATGTATCAATAAGACTTATGCTCCTATCTAGATGATGACTATGGTCCAGAGAGTCAATGAGGTAAGGTTACAATATTAAGTGTCAAGAATTGAAAGACTAACACATTTATTTCTAGACAAACACACAGGTAAGCTTTCATACTGTCACAACACGACGACGCATTGTGTAACAAATTGATCGCCATTTTTTCAGAGTGTCAAGAGTCACCTGATGTCTCTACCTCTGGAAATGTTGCAAGAGATAGCATCATACATGGTAATCAATGATCTGTTGACACTAGCTCAAGTCAACAAGATATTGAGAGCCATCGCGATGAACATTGATATCAAGACATTGGCATCCAATGAGTCATTCAACAAGGTTTTCCTTCCTTTCGATTACAACCATAAATACAAGATATGTCCAAAGGCTGCAGAGGAAACAGAGATGAGACCAACACGATACAAGATCTACAAAAGGAGGGTTGTAGGAGGGAAAGGAGAGTGTCTTTGCTCATATCATCGATTGGAGCGGACAACAAGACAACTGTGGGATTGGAATGGATCATGGGAAAAAAAGGTTCGATTGACAGAAGTCAAAGAAGTGATCATTAGGTTGTTCATGCTGGAACCCTTATCAAAGATCACCGCTTGGGAGGTGGTGATGAAGCTAACAAGCATGATCGAAAAGGAGGAGATGCCGAAACTGACATTCATAAACTTGCACATCAGTGCAGTGGGGGCAGTGACCGAAGAGGGAAAAAGAAAGACTGTGGAGAAAGTATTGGTTTTGAGTCGACTATGCAAGGCTAAAAAGTTGAGGTTGTACTTTGGGTCAACGGTAATGTTTCATGGACTTGAGGAGATTTACTGGAATACTAGCACATGATTTATGCCACAAAGTTTCTTCTCTCATGTTATGAATATGTCCTATGATTCAATATGAAACACACATATAATTTATGTGAATAACTGGAAACAAGAGCTAAATATAATCAGTTATTCAAGGGAATCCAAGTGATTGTCTATTATGAATTCTTTCAAGGCTATAAATAAATAGTATGTCTAACAGAACTTGGTTTGAGGAATAGTCATCATGATGTACACAACTCAAAGATTGTTGCTTGACAAGAAACATATCATGCATAACACGATAACGACTTGCGCCAATGCTTGTCAATATTGTAAGGTCATCTGAGGAACACAAAGTGTATTACCTGAATTGTGTGCAAGGAAGAAGAAGAATAACAAGAGCAAATAGCTTGTGTAATCAGTTATGATAAATTATTGCTTGATAATACAACTTGAGCCGTTACCACCACCATCTCATTTCACTTGTGATATACATACAAACAACAAACACATACAATGACCATGATTACCAAAGCAAGTACTTTTATGTTCTCTTTCAATATATTAATGACTCATGCAAAACATAACAGTCCACTATAGCCAAAGTGAGCAAAAGAATTATGAAGTGCACAACAAGACTTGACAGTCTACATATATGTCTAGATGCAATCTATGCTCCAGAAGGCCAACAATGTGAGGATCCATATATATATATAGAATTTACAGAAATTTACTGACTGACATGTCAATTCAGATACAAGTCTTATTTGATCATAATGAGGTAAGTCATACAAGGAGCACAATACGATGACGTCTCATGCAAGATAGCGAGAGATGTTTAGCCAAGAAAAGCAGTCCATTTTGACATCTCTACCTTCTGAGATGTTATTGGAAATAGCATCACATATGGCTCCCAAAGACTTGATGATACTGAGTCATGTCAACAAGCTACTCAAGACAATCATCACTAGCATTGATCCTAAAGACATAGAATGGGACGATGCATTCAAAGCAGTCTTCCATCCATGGCCCAGTCACAACAGGATTCACTGGAGACTTTGCAAGGAGGCAGCAGAAGCAACAGACTTGAGACCATCAAGAAATTTCAAAATCTACCAAAAAAAAAAAATAGGACAGAATGGAGAGTGTTTATGCACATATCATCACATGGAGAAGTTGACAAGGCAAATCATGGGCTTGGACACATCTTGGGAAGGAAGAGTATGGTTGAAGCGTATAGAGGAAATATGCATCAGAGTCGAGATAGTGGATCCATTGTCAAAAATCTTGGCATCCGAGATATTGTCCAAGATCACAAGACTAATCGAAACAGGGAAGATGCCAAAGCTAACACTATTGGTATGTGAGCTGGACGAATTCGTTCAAGTGAGCAAGAAGAAGAAAAAGATTGTATTAGAGTCATGGAAAGAATTAAAGGAGACATGTAATGCATATGGGATAATACTTGCCATGGGTGTATGGGTATACTTGTCATGAATCATTGACAAGGAACCATGTGATTATTTCAGTCTGTATGAAGATTGCTATCGCGTATAATTAGTGTCATACAAAATCTTTCATATACATATTACTATCCTAATGAAAAAGTAGTATATAACATATTGGAATAATGTACAAATAACAATGGAATTCAGTCATACATACACTTCACATGCTAGATCAAGACAAACTGATTACATAATCAATCTAGATATATATAACAACACAAACCAAAACAATACAACTTGACCTACTACTATCACCATTCGACATTCATCCCTTTGTGATATACAAACAAGTACAAACAAAGTCATGGATGCCAAGGTATTCATTGAATATATTCTGTACAACATTTGGACAACTCATGCATGATGCTAGACAATAATTACCAACAAGACCAAGAACAAATGGTGGCTCAAACAGGTGAGCACAAGTTGTGATGTAAAATGTGCATAACACGTCAACGACTTATGCATGACATCAGACTATCACCAACAAGGCAAGCACAAACCACAATATGATATGAGCTTGAGGAGCTAACAGTTCAAACATAATAATAGAATAAAGCTATCAAAGTAAGGATACTAATTATATCTGTAAATGTCAAACAATTAATTGAGTTGTTTAGAAAACCAATCCACAGGAGGTAAAATACACCAGAGATGCTATTGTCATATCTATTGAACCAATCAAAACAAATAAACAGGAAGTCTTATGGTTTGAAAATACTAACAAGGAAGTGAGAAAATGCTAAATCAAGTATACAAGAGACAAGATTGACTTGTGGTTTCAGGAGCATTACTTGTATCAATGTGACTGGAGAGGAGACACTTGGTACTCAAATGAGAAAGTAAGTATTGATGATCAAGTACAAACAAGAATAGGTTGAATTGAAGAATTGCAGATGAACCAAGACACATTGGAGAGAATCACTGAGGAGAGATATTGGGGGTCGGTGAGTATTATAAAAAATATTTGAATAATGAAATTTAGACTTTATTGTATACAGGATTGGCAACCTTGGGAGGATACAACAGAAGACTCTATGGGAATGCCCATGGCCCTGAAATGTGGTTGTACTGACAAATGGTACCACCAGACATATTGTGTTCATATGGCAGAGGTGGAGTTTGAAGAAGCAATCAAGTGGGCAGAGGAATGGAAGGATACATAAGAGAAACAACTCAATAAACATTATTGTGTTGTCAAACAGAAGTCACTATCAATGTGTCTATTCATATAAGATGTAGATCCTATTGTCAGATGATAGGATCATATATATGATTCAAGGTGATCTACATGAATTCTCATGGTGAGATTAGAAAATCACTTTACGTCGACGTGTTACGCAAGGATCTGATCACACATGAGATCAAGTCAATGTGTCTATTCATATAAGGTGTAGATCCTATTGTCAGATGGTGGGATCACATATATGATTCAAGGTGATCTATATGAATTCTTATGGTGGGATCAGACAATCACATTACGTCGACGTGTTACGCAAGGATCTGATCACACATGAGATCAAGCATATTTCTTAAGATCAGATGAGATCAGAAGGATCTATGCAAATATGAAACGGTGAAATGATGAGATTATGATATATCTGTTGATCAAGCAAGTGATCTTTGCCAAAACTGATCAATATGATTTGTTACATCAAGATCAAATGGTCAAACGATCAGATTTGTGATCAAAGCTATTTCCAGGCCATTTCTCACGCCAAGATCATGATCAGATGATCAAATAGAAGACATTGGCTTTCCCAAACTACCATTAGACATTGCGTGGCAAAACACA
>JBBPQH010000187.1:0-25379 GCA_038092475.1 Boletus tomentosulus
TTGAATGCTTCAGTGAGGGTTCGACTTGTAACTTCTATGTACAAACAACATCGAAATGACTGCTACAATCTCCTACACAACTCGTCACACCGGGCGGCGAGGGTCCAGGACCGGGAGGGCTTAGTATGTCATCGACTAGTACTGGCACTGCATTCCCCTTACATAATACTGAGTTGGTCCTGAAAGTTTATGTAGAACTTCATGTCAATTGCATCGCCGACGCTCATACCCCGGCCCCCCGTCGTCCCTCTTGTACTTCCTAAACCACCCCATATAGGCCCAACGCCTCTGCCCAGAGTTGATCGATATCAAGGGCGCATAAACCATGTAAGAGATCTACAGCGCGAGGCAGACGACTTGTCTGATGAAGAGAACGACCTAGAGGACTGCGTACGTGCGCAATTACACCATCGATTACATTATTCATAGTACCTGAACTCAGAATCTACACGTTCGTAACCGCGGTTTCGTATGGTACATTCCAATAGGCAGACACGCCACGCAGTTAGAAGAAAAGAATGATGTGTGTGGCTTCGTTCAGTTGCGGTGAATGATGTATTGATGTTCGTTTGTACGTGCAGGCAGAGGATGATTCAGAGGGCTCATCTAGCGGCGGCACGGATGAAGGCACAACACCACCTCACGAAGAGAATGAAGATTCTGGGCCGGACTTGGACGCCGGAATCGAAGATATGGATGAGGAACAGAACTCAGAAGAGGTAGAAGAAGGCGTGACGGAGGAATTTGAGGAAGAGCCATCGGACATGTAAGGCCTTATCAATTAAATGATTGTACATTTCCTTGGGCCTCAAGGCCTCACACCTTGTAACCCACACAGTGTTAATCGAGGTATCCACAGCCATAATCCTGTTTAGTGTTTATGTCCTCCATCACAGGGGTGGGTCTCCTTGCTCAATAAGCGAGTGTTTCGATGATACCATCTAGAATCCTGATTGAATCCGGCATGTTGAATTTTTCGAATTGCAGTGCAGCGGGTACGCTGTCATTATGAACTTAGAAATTCACAGCCAAAGGATAAAATTGGTACTCACTCCCAACCGGTAACCCGTTTCACAGGCGCATCCAATCGCAAAAACGCCCTTTTCTGAACTTCTGCTGCAATCTCACCCCCAACACCACCAGTATACCCTGCTTCGTGAACGACAACCAGCCTCCGGGTCTTTTGGACGCTCTCTACAACAGTTTCCACATCCCAGGGTAGTATGGTTCGCAGGTCTATGAGTTCTACCTTTGCACTCCGCAGTGAGGCAGGAATAAGAGGCTCCAGGGATGCTGGCGGAGAACGCAAAAGACTAATGGCGGATTCACAATGGTAGATTGGTGTGCCCCAGGAAAGGAGGGTTAGGTCCGACCCCGTGGTAAGAACTTCTGCACGAGAGAGGGGGAGGGAGAAATCATCGATTGGAACCTGCTCGACTAGTAGCTATGACGTGAGTAGGGGAAATTAGACAATGGAAATGCGCATAGTTACCTGCAGAGCGATACAAAATCTTTGGTTCCATAAAGAGAACAGGATTGGGGTCACGAATTGATGCCAAGAGCAACCCCTTGCATTGAATTGGCGACCTCGGAATGACAATCTGAATTCGTGCTTGTGTCAATATACAGACAGTACAAGTAGAAAATGAGTCTGTGACCTTGAGCCCCGGAGCACCGATGAAAAAGCCTTCAGGGCTTTGTGAATGGTATAAACCTCCGTGTCCGACCGCCATTGTTGGCGTACGGATTGTTAAACCACCGATCGAAAATTGTCCTCCCGCGCGGTATCTATACTTGGCAGCCTCATTCACGATCTGGATTGATGCTGAGAATTTGATATGCGAGAGGATTAGTGGGGCGTACCTGGTCAAAAGCGGGAAAGATGTAGTCCGCGAATTGTATCTCTGCGATGGCTGTGTGTCCCATAGATGCGATTCCGATACCAAAACCAGCGATGCCTTGCTCTGTCAAGGGGGTATTGAAGACGCGTTCGCGGCCTGTTCATGTGTACATGCAAATTGTTGTCTGTCATCATGGCAAGAAAGGCGATGGACAACCTACCAAACTCTTCTGCAAGGCCCTGCAGAGGATACGTAAAAGCTGAGCGCTACGTGGAAAGGGTACGAACTGTACCATGGTGCAGCGGAATACACCCCCAAACGCAACGTCCTCTCCAAAGACTACAGCAGTATCGTCTTTCGCGAGTGCAATGCTGTCAATTTGTTAATACTATGGACAGATAGCATTTCCAGTCATACCTGAGCGCGTCTCTTATGGCTTGATACACGTTCATCTTCCTTGTTTCGCGACCTCCTACCATGGATCGCACAGGACCGGAATCATCTTCATCGGTCCACGTCAAACCTGGGGTGCGAAGGGCAGTTTCTCGTGTGAAACGGAGAAGCTGCGATGAAGCCACGGAGGTGAGATGACCACTTGCTGGTGGCGGGTCAACGGTGTTGGTTGAGTAGAGCCGCCGGGGGCGCTGCGTTTTCCCAATGTTAGAGGAAGAACAAGTAAGATGTACTGAGGAGACATACAAGTGTAGACAGACGGGTGAGAGGACGTAGAGTAGACATGAACATGGTCAACGGACAAGGTGTACTTGTGCAAGATCCGAATCCTCGAGCTGGCGTTCTACCGGGCCGCGTTCGTAGGTGCCGGATCAAACTACTTACAGCGCCCTCAAGCACATCTCGAGGTCGGCTGTAGTACAGTACAGCGACACCGTTCTTGCAGTCGCCAACGACAGTGATGGAGAGCGACAGCGCATTCGTGGCCCCCGAAGGCGTGTATTCTGTCACGGAAGAGCACAAGCCGCCCGTCGTATCGGTACCGTCGGGAACCGCTCAGCCATACCCCACAAGACTCTCCACCGTCACTGTCCACTTCAACCACGCAAAACATGCTACGAGCTCGCCGGGTCTGGCACAGTTGCTTGGCGCGAACCTCAACAAGGATTCACGCAGAGACAAGGAACGGGAAAGAGAAAGGGACAAGGACAAGGAAAAGCAGCTACTGGACGATCGCAGTTTATCCTCCAGCGAAACTCCAGACGATAATCTCACCTCACCAGACACAACATCGGGCCCAGGCCAACCGACTAATGTACAAGATTTGATCGTGTCCCAAGAACCTCACCAACAACTTTTCGCCCACCCCTCCGCCTCAGGAAAGAAGAAAACCAGCTCTTCTAAGCCGAAGCATAACATGCGTACGACTTCATCTACTTTCATAACGCGCATGCAGTGCGTCGAGGGATTGAACAAGGTTCTTGCCAGTAAACAGGGTGAGGCGACCTTTGTCTTCTTCAACTCCGGTAAGACTTTTCTCTGGTATGAAGTTGGCGCCAAAGCCAAGGTGTGCATACGCGTACTAAACATGGTCTACACTGCTGACCATCGAATAACAGGAACCACTTACAAAGATCAGCTTCTCCGCTTTTCCGACCTGTCATGACGTGAATGCTCTTACCGCTTCTCCCGAGAGACTTGATGTGGTTATTGGGTTTAGCACAGGCGATCTCGTTTGGTTTGGTGTGTCATGGCTTCAGGTTTTACCACAAGCATCTGCTAAGGGCTTATTTAATTTCAAGATCCCATAGCGAGCCGATATGGCCGTCTTAACAAACAGGTGTGACGACTAACTGGACTACACTGCTCGTCGCTCACATTCGCTTTTGAGGGGTCCATTTCTTCCTCCCCTTGTACTGCAGTGCGCTGGGTTCCCACATCATCCACCCTCTTCCTCGTTTCCCATGCGGATGGCACGATAATTGTTTACGACAAGGAGCGAGATGATGGGGTGTTCCACGTGACGGTCCCCACTACCCAAGCATCAGCTCTCCTGCATTCCAATCCCCATGGGTCTCGGAATCAGTCACAATCAGCTGGAGAGTGGGATCCGTTAACGACTATGTACGTTACCGTGCCACCATGGCATCCCGAAGCCAACGTAAGTGGAGGTGCGAGGGTAGATAGAGGCGTTGCAAAAAACCCCGTCAGCCATTGGAGACTGAGTAAACGCGCTGTTGTGGGTACGTGTTTGTTCCATGCATTTGTGACCGCGTTGAACCATTCATACTAGATTTTGTGTTCTCTCCCGATGTAAAACATGTTGCTGCCATATCGGAGGATGGCTGTTTAAGAGTGATCGATGCATTTGCTGAACAGTAAGTAGTATCCTTTTGGTGTCTGCTTATCTTGAACGCCACCCAGACTCGTTGATTGTTACGCATCATATTTCGGTGCACTAACTTGTGTCGCGTGGTCACCCGATGGACGCCTTATCCTGGTATAGTAGTTCTTTCATGTCATCAACACTTCTTTTTCAAAATTCTCAGACAGGCGGCCAAGACGACCTTCTGACAATATTTTCCCCGTGGGAACAACGGGTAGTCGCTAGGTGTCAAGGGCACTCGTCTTTTGTGTCCGCTGTAGCATTTGATGCATCGAAATGTGACGGGCGGACATACCGGTTTGGTAGTGTCGGAGAGGACAACAAACTGATATTGGTCGGTCGGCCATGTTGATTTAGTACTGATTCTCATTTGATTGTGACAGTGGGACTTTTCCAGTGGTGCGTTACACAGACCAAAACTTCATGGCCATCACCCGCGGGTTTCGATGGCATCCAGTGTCTCATTGGCTGCGATATATCGTCGTGGAGCTGGCTCAACTCCTCAACTTTCAACACCTAGATACCATTCTGCACCCTCCAGAAACGAAGTATCCGCAGTGCAGCCAGTTTTGGTATGTTGTCGAACATCCTGTTTCTGTTTAATCACTGAAAGTGTACTTTACTCAGGTTAAGCACATTGAAGCTGACATGCTAAGCTGCCTGACATTCCTCCCTCGCGCACTACTGACGGCGACAAAATACGGTCATCTAAGGATGTGGGTCCGACCGCTTGTGACGCCTGGGAACCCGCGCCGACGAACGCATGCAAGGCAGGCGCTTTCAATATCAGACCTGCAGGATGTTGCTTAAGTCCAGACCTTTGTATGAGACGGAAGTGTGCGAGGATTAAATTATACATATGTTGTGATTTTGCCCGCTGCTTCATGTGACGAAGATAATTAAATGACTGGCGGTTGGATCCGTGTTAACCATTTCGCTTTGACACGATGGCGTTGTTGGAGAAATTAGACCCTCGCGACCCCGTTAGCATTGCAAACTATTGGTATAGAACCCTCCATTTGACCCACTACGGTAGTGGGTTTTTGACAGCCGCGACGGAGATGAATTCCTTTGGTATCTTCATTTCTTGGCTGCTTTGCATGTGTAATGGTCACATATCTGATATATAGCTAGACGATCCACGTAAAATGCACGATACCATATCACCGTAAGTTACGAAGAGTGAGCCACCCCATCAAGCAGGAAGGTCCAAAGAGCGTCCGAGCGCTTAAAATCGTGATGCACTACGCTCACTAACCAACGTTTCTCCCGCACCTGGTCGAGCAGTGCTCTCTGGGGGGACCCTGGGGCGTAGAAAGATGCCCATTCCGCCCATATCGAGAAAGCTTCATTCTACAACGCCGATATATTTTTGATGAGGTCTACCGTATTCGGTCAAAACAGAGAACTCGCACCTTCCATGTGAGAAATGATTCTCGTTCTATGATTGTCGTCTGCACCACCTCCTGACCGGGAAATACTCCCCACGTCACCGCATTCTTCCCATCCTCAGGGATATTAGTCCTATATTCACCCTGAAGTACGATATGATTGTGCCACCAGTTCCAGCCGGAAGACAAACGTACCTGTAAGTTTGCTGCAAAAAAATGAATCCAACCATTGCCTTCTCTCTCAATTTTTCTCTCGATCTTATCGACGACATCCTCCTCCGCGAAAAACTCAACAAACCCTTTCTGAAAAACATATCCACCCCTTGGGCCCCAACCAAAAATCTCGTCAGTAGAACTGGCGTTGTCGATGGCAGGTTGAGAACAGACAGTCCATAGGCCATGGCTGGTAAGCTTTTTCAAGTATTCAAGTATTGTTATAGATTCGTCAGAAAGTGGCGAAGGAGAGAATGGTGTGGTGGAAATGTTAGAGTCAAGATAGTCCAGGAAAAGCCTGGTCAAATCCTCAGTGGTAGTTGGACTGCCCCAGTGGGATGGCACCATATTGATCTAGAAAATCATCGAAGTCAAGATAGATGAGAACGGCGGGAGGCCCATACATTGATGCCCAAACCACCCCATTGATCTTGTGTACCGAACGCGGGACTCTTGTAGTCACCGAACCGACCATTTGGGAACTCGTCCCAGGTCACCGCATCGTTAAGCTCTCCACGTCCAGGGGGCTCTATTTCTAGTGTTGGTTTACTTGTTAATGCATGCGCAGCGGTTGTAGTTGCAATGCTCGGAGTAACCACCAAGTCTGAAGCAGAGAGTGGACGATGAATCGATAATGGAGGAGAATCCTTATCCAGGGTTCAGAATTAAGGCTTATCTATGAGAGAGTAAGGTGATCTTACAGCAATCAGTTTATTCTTGGTAATCGGACTACCACCAGCCCAACCAAGATTTCCAAGAACAAGCTGGACACTCTTTTCAAGGTTGAGGGTACAGAAATGAATTCCGGAAACGAGGCCAGATCTGGTGATCTTCTGTATGATGTCAACGGCGAGACGAACACCGTAGTCCTTGACAAGTTGGTCGTTATGCTATTGTAGCTCTGTATTAGTTTTCGACACAGTTGATCAATCAACACACCCGAATTGTGTCTAGGTCGGCCATGATATTTGATGGAACCCGTGCACCGCACAGATTGATGACTCTCAAGAAGGATGCATAGGTCTGTATGGGCATGACGCCAGGTATGATGGGCACCTTTATGCCTGTATATGGTAAGAAATAAACCTTGTTGGCCCAGAAGGACTACCAACCTTTGCTTCGAACCTTTCGGACCCACTCAATGAAACGGTCTGAGTCGTAGAACAATTGTGTTACAATAAATTCTGCCCCGGCATCCACTTTCCGTTTGAGGATATCGATGGCGTCTTCTTCGTTAGTGTTATCGTCTGGATGCCCCTCCGGGTAAGCTGTAAGAGATATGGATTAGCGCTCATGTTTCGACATTAGGTCACATTAATTACCCGCGACACCAATGCAAAAGTGGGATGAATACTCGGCTGAGGAACTTATGTATTTGACAAGATCCAATCCAGATGTGAATCGTGAATCGATTGGCGTCCAATGCTCTTGTCCGCGTGGAGGATCTGTGTAAAAACAATTAAAAGATTGGTGATGTAGTGGGAAACGGGAATGACTGACCACCGCGGAGTGCTAGGAGGTTCTGTATGCCTCGTGCTTTTGCTTCCTAAAGTTTTGTTGGGTACGGGTGGGGGTATGGGTCACAGACATACGCGTAGAGCATCATCGACCATGCCAGGAAGCATGTTCGTGCACGTCAGGTGCAGAATAGTGTCGATGCTGCACTCGGACTGCGCGAATCCGGCTAAATCCATGCTCCTGTCTCTGGTAGAGCCACCGGCACCCCATGTTACACTGATTGCAATCGGATGAAGTGCAGAGAGACGGGAGATACGGGGGATGAGATTATCAAAACCCTGGGACGGATTTTAGCACAAGGATGGGCCTGCAGATGGAGCGCACCTGGTCTGTGCGAGGGGGAAAGAACTCGAACGTATAGAATGGCTGAGCGGGATCATGGACAGCGATTTTGTCTGATAGTTTCATTGTAATCGGACGCAAGTAGTTTTAGCGCTGTTACTATACAACTCCACTCACGACTCCAAACAAAAGTAAACCAGTCTAACTATCCGAACAACTGGCTACATATAACTACTACGTCTCACAACGACACCTCGGACAATGGACGCGTCGTCGACACCCGTAACCACAGACTTCTCCTCAACGCCCCCCAAACGCACCAAGATCGTGTTGCTCGGTGACCAGAGTGTCGGGAAGACCAGTCTGATCACGAGGTCAGCCCCAGCCTCAACCTCAACTAACCCTCCTCATTTGGATGCGTGCAGATTCATGTACGACACGTTCGACAATACCTATCAGGCTACGATTGGCATTGACTTCTTGAGCAAAACCATGTACCTTGAGGACCGAACCGTCCGGTTACAACTCTGGGACACTGCTGGACAGGTATGTTGACACTCGATGCTTTAGAGAGGCTATCCATCCAGAATGGCTCACATGCACCAGGAGCGGTTCCGTTCGCTAATACCATCCTATATCCGTGATTCCTCTGTAGCAATAGTTGTATACGACATAACCAGTCAGTACCATACTCCATTCAACTTGCATAGCTTATCTCTATGTGTGCAGACCGGCAATCTTATCTCTCAACGTCAAAATGGATTGACGACGTACGATCAGAACGTGGAAACGATGTCATCATTGTCCTGGTCGGTAATAAGGCTGATCTTTCAGAGAAGCGGTCTGTCCTCGCATTTTCCCGCTACGTTGTGCAACGCTTTTCTAACCTGTGGTGCCATTCTAGTCAGGTCACGGTTGAGGAAGCAACCCAGAAGGCAACGCAAATGAACATTATGTTTATGGAGACATCGGCCAAGGCTGGTCATAACGTCAAGTCATTATTCAAGAAGATAGCAATGTCGTTGCCTGGTATGGATAACAACGCGCAAACAGACGCACAAAACACTAGTATGTATTCTCCTTGCGGTTATGCATGTTAGACCTGAGCGAAGGGGTTCCAGAAATCGACGTGACAACATCTCAAACACCTACTGTTCCTGAAGCCTCACAGTGTAACTGCTGATGTGTCTCTCCTGATGCCTTTCCCCATGTGGCATTATATACCGCGATTTGTTTCAAACATATCAATCATTTGCTACAACCCATCGACGGGGTTTCCCAGTCGTCTGTCCACTAACCACGGTTCATAGTGTTACCTGCACCCCTTGGATGGGTGTCTTTGTATTGGGCCCACTGTTCATCTTTATGGCGTTTCTCCTCCGCTTTCAATTCTCCCGGCACGCTCCCTTCCATTTCTGAATCTATGGTAAGCTGTTCAGACGTGGGTTTGGCTTCGGACTGGGGCCTACACAGACTGCTCAATTCAGAATAAGGCTTCTCAGAGTGTGGCTTACCCTCCGCTGGAAAGGATACCCCCGCGTTGCCGCTCAATTTCCAAGTATTCGTCGATGGTCATGGTTGGTAGACGATAGTCGGGCCCCAAAACCTGCGCTTGCAGGCGGGAACGATCTGACCCACTCTTGGGCAAAATGGTGAAGGGTCTCAGCGGCTGTAGCAATGATTAGCAGTGTTGGCAATCGTGCTGATTGGGGCCAACCTTGCCATGGGGGTCCATGAGGGGGCCCCTGTCGGGGGCTACATCGATTTTCCACACGTCCTCCTGGTCTTTGGTCTTATTCCGTCGTTGATCTGCTGGTGGGTTCAGCAGTGAGGGTAGGGGCGGGGCATTGAGCAGCAACTGGATCTCTTGGTCCACACTTTCAAGTTGGGCACATGCCTGGGCGTAGAAGAGTCTGAGAAGTAGCAGTGTAGCTTCTCTAAGGATATCTTCAGTTTCGAGGTCTTCAGCATCATCATCTGAGGGGAGAAGCAGAGATGCCACAAGCTCGATGTTGCTGAACGAGCCATCCTCTAAAACCAGCTGTCGCTGACGTCTCCTGATTACTTGTATACGAGTTCGGAGGTCCTTTTCGGCTTTGTATTGTCTAATCTTGACCTCCCTACGCTTCGCAGCATCTCTGATAGACGACGCTTGTTGACCATGTAGAACGCGCTCGGTCTCTGGTACGATGGTGTAGGCTTCAAGACTGGAAATATAGATGTTCAGATGATGCTGATCCTGGTATCGGCAACATGCTTGTAATCCGCCAGTTTTTGTACCCACCTGAACTTGTGCCAAGTTGCTCATGCGTTCATTCCTGTCAGTAGTCCCGAATCGGTTGTGCACCTCTGCGCGGATGAACGGGATAGATAGATACAGGAGATCCGGCGTGGATATATCTTCGAGTACTTCATTCGAGCTGAACAGGGATAAATTGACGACTCGGGAGGTCAGCCGAGTGAAATCGGACAGGGTGTCCTGGATTAGTTCCTGAAGGTGGACGCATCAGCTATATTCAACTATCAACGAGTCAGAAGCATGCCTTGGTTCCGTCTTCGATGATAGGCAGACTGAAAGCTTTGGCGGCCTTGTCCAAGGCTCTTGTGTATAGAGCTGAGAGTGATGGTGACTCCGACATCATGGGGAGATGCTAAGGACGAGTATCCGGGGTCCACATGCTTTCTTCCAACCACTCCAACTGATCATACTGGTACCACTACGATGAACGTGCAAGCAGACCGCTCGTGGAATTTCTTTTCGCATAAGAGAAGTCTCAATGAGCTCCTGCACTTTAAAGACGACTATTCGGGATACGTTGAAGGCAAGGTCTTCATGACATGGCCACCGCGAAACAGGCAACATCGTATTAACCTCGAGGTCGCGGAGGACTCTCATTTATACCGCTTCGAAGTGGAGGTCCCCCACAAAGAAGGAATTGCATTTCGGCCACACGAACGTATCTGTATCGCCCTCAAAGGGGTACAAGTTGTCCAGCGGAAGGAATCCAGCGCGCCGCACTGCGTTCCGATCGTCCTTCGCTTCCCCGATGGCGTGATCTTAAAGTATTTGAGTGGCATTAACGCAGGCAAAATGGTTGATACATGGGAGGGTAAGCACATTTGCTCCAGATTGGTAACAGAGGACTAAGTCTGTTTCGGGGTGTGCAGGAGACACCGACGAATGGTACAACCCCGGCGTGGTTCACACCATCTCGGATGCAGTCACAATTGACACGTCTGAAATCCACCGTGGCCCCGTCCCGACCGTAACTTGCCCACCCATGCCCACCGTTCCACGAACAGCCGTCCCAAGTTGCCGCGGTCAAGATGTCGATGTGTGTCAGCCTCCTCCGCCGTTAATTCCGATCTCGGATGGTGCAGCTACTGCTCAGTCGATACGACCAGCTCAACAGCCTAGCACCGGAAGGCCTGGTCGTTCTTCCAACGCGAGACTACGAAGGAAACGCAGATTGCTCAAGGAGAAGGAGAGAGAGTCGGCATTCCCAAACCAACTGAAAGTCGACAAACCACCTCCAACTGATGTTACTACATCTCGCCAAGAACAACCTGAATCATCATTTGATGCTTCCTTGGCGAATGTGTCTGGCAGCCATCCACAGCCCCATCTCATTAGTGAAGGTGCCAACAGAGAAACTTCTATCCTGGAGGACAGTGGTATTGATATTTTGCGCGGAAACAATACGGTAATTGTCCCTGGAGAAGCTGGCACTTCCGCTCTACAGCTAAAGGCGGGTGTTCGCACACAGAGAGTTCGTCACTTGATCGTCATCTTGCTGAGTGTTTGTCTCATACTGTCTTAGGGCGACATTTTTAGTCCTCTCTCTGAGATTCAAAAGGGTCCATCTATGATCAATGTCATTGGAATTGTAGCGCAGGTGACCCCGGCGAGAAAGACAAGGACAAATGGTGGGTCAATGCATCCCGCGACTAACGAGATTCATACCGTCCTTCTCTAGAATGGTGTCGCTCGATTAGCCTCGTGGATCCGTCCACAGTCGACTCACTAAAACAGTGTATCAAAGTGAACTGTTTTCAGAAAAAGTATCCAGAATGGCTGCCGCAAGTGCAAAAGGATGACATCGTTATTCTACGTAAGCTCAAGGTCCGAAAACGATTTCATTATGTACGCAGCTTGTAATGACCTCACAGCAGGTTGTCGAGTTCCAAGGTGTCGTGACAGCTACAGGCTATGGTGATAAATTACGCTGGGCAGTTTATGATCCTGTCGAACATTCTATACGACCTCCCAAAAAAGGTAATGCTCCCGAGAAAGAACTGATTGACGACGGGATGGGTTACGAATACTCTCCATATTGGGAGCCATTCCAGGATAGCATTGAGATTGAACATTGTCGGAAAATTGGAGAGTGGTGGAAGCTCGAAGGAGAGAAAGTGTCTGCAGTAGAATGCTCAGCGGTTTGCAGGCAGCATCTACTTATCTCTGAAGCCTCGCCAGATCTGCCACCTGATGGTTTTTTCGACTGTACCGTTGAGGTAAGCAAACAATACGCTCAGTGAGCCGGTTCTGAAAGCTTTCTTGGAAGGTGCTGCAAAAGTTCAGCAACCCCTGTGGTACAACCACTCTCTACGCCACTGACTACACAGTCAACGCTTCGGTTCAACCCGTCAAAGCTACTTGGTGTCCACCTCAATTGGCTGGCCGAGTGCTACAATGTAATATGTGGGATAGTGCAGTGAACGTTGCAAAGATGATGAATCCTGGCGAATATTGGTACATGGGCAACGTCAAGGCGAGATGGAACCCTAACCATTACATGGAAGGCAAGATGAATCGCGCGGAAAAAGTTACTCAACTAGACGAGACCAAACTCGAAGCGCAACCACATCTCAGGGCTCTTCTAGCGTCAGTATCTTGTAGCATGATCCACTCAAACAAACTGACACCCACTACAGGAGAAAAAAAGAATTTGAGTTAAATCATTCTGGCCCAACTTCGGGGCTGGCGCCAATGCATATTTTCCCAGAAATGCTTCTCCAAGATGTGGAAGAGAATATGAACTTCCTTACTTGCATTGTCGAGGTATTCTATTTCCCCAGAACTTATTTACATGTTAACCAGATTGCCTTTAGCTGCTTCACGTCGACTTCAATTCGCGCGACGGACATTTTTTATATGTCACTGACTACACTTACAATCCTAACTTGCCAACCGCTGTCTCAACGGCTGTCTGGGCGCACAATCTCGAGCATCGCGTGGTAAAGATCAAGTTAGACGATGCTCAAGCCAAGAGCTCATCGGACCTCATGCCTGGTAACGTTTACATCATCCGAAATATGCGTATCAGATGTTCGAGTATATCTGGCGGTATGCATGGGTGTTTGGGTGGGGATGATACGCTTATCGTCTCCTTTCATGACTCGTCAAGCCACCAAGCTCAACAATTGCAGAGGTTGGTGTATTGTGATCTTCCATTTGGTCTTGCTCAGACATCGGTGTAGGAACAAAGAGAAATGGAAAAGAGAAAATATGTTGAATGTCCCGACGATGGTCTCAAATTCGTCTCTTGGGGAGACCGATGTGGTGCTCAAACGACCGCCGACGCTTTTAGGCACCACTACTTTACAGGAAGGTGTCATGGGACTTGCTCCAGATGAGATCCAAGTGTTGGCGCACGTCATGGATTTCTTCCCCTTCTCTCTTGAGGATGCGTGTGTTTTGCGATGCACTAATTGCAAATCATGGTGAGCGATTTGGATCTGGCATCTTCATTTATAAATGTTAATCCACTTAGCCCCTCGCCCTCCCTCAAATACTGTCCGCATTGCGATGACATGCTAGACACACATTGCAAGTGGTTCTACTGCTTGTATATTCTACTTCAAGATGAGAAAGGCAACAAATTTATTGTATCTCTGTCCGGAAAAAAGGTACGTGCTTCTATGGCGAGCCTAAAATGACATACCAAGTGTTGTGTGCTAGTGCACGTTGTTGCAGGATGTTGATCCAACCGACTTTCGTTGTGATCAGGTAGCATTCCACAGGTTCCTGGAGAAGCTCGATCCCATTTTGGGTAACCTAAGAGATGTCCATCTGGCTTGGTCGAGGAACGAGGATAAAGTCATCGAGTCGCCACGAATGATGTTCACCCTTAAAAGCTGGAACATTGGCGATGAGAAGGGATACGGTCTCCTCAAATACTCCTCATAGAACAACGCAAGTTGCTACATGATTTGTATCATTTATTCGTTAAATTTATGATATCACCTAACATGTAGATACAGCAAAGTAATCGAATAATACGTCAGCTCGAGCGCCTGGGCATACGGAGATTTCCTTCCTGTCACAACACTGTATCTTAACTATGAAATGCTAGTGTATCCGAAGGCAAAGGAATCTGGATACACTAGCATTTCATGGCTAAGATACTCGCATCCAAACACCACAGATAGGCTCGAAGAGGGCAGTGCGGTGCAATATCTCTTGGATTCATGGACAAATCAATTAGTAGTGGGACACGATATCGGGAATCGACGTTAACAGCCGTCGATAGACCTGCAGGCTCATAGACGTTGTACCTGACTTGCGACCAACGAGTTTATCATTATCATTTTCATGCGCGTATTCTGACCCTGTATCAACAATCACTGACACTCGAAATTGCCGGCCATTTTGGCTGAGCCTTGAACATACCCCAAGTTGTCACACCGTAGAATCCGCCAGGTCTTGAGCAAACAAATAGCTACGCGATCGAATACAGCGTGACGGCGTGACTATCCCGTGACGGACGCGTTCTGGCACGACGCGACCAGGCGTGTACACGAACTACAACATGTCTCTACCAGTCGTCAAGATAAATGTCAATTACGATGACGAATTGGGTGTGTGTAATATTAATACCGATTACCAGCCACTTATTTGTCGCAGATAAGATACACAACTTCCTTTCAACATGTGTTGGTCGCGACAAGGACTTGGATCAAGATTTCGCAAATATTGCACTGAATGATGATGACGAAGATCCAAATGGCCCCAGGACGAAGGGACTGAAATATATGCAACAGCTGGTATGCATTTCTCAGTGCAGCATCCTCACCTCATTTTGATACCTGGTCTTCAAGCAACGGATAGCAAACCGCGAGCAGCAGATGCTAACTATTGACCTCGAAGACATTCATCAGGTGATCATCTAATCATTTTAATTATCGTCCACTAATCTTACCACTATCTCTCAAGCACGAGAACACCGTTTCCGAGCTTGTGGCTCGTATCCAAAATAATACCCGGCGCTATGCCCAATTGTTCTGCGAAGCCGTTGACAAGCTCATGCCAACTCCAACCAAGGACATAAGTGATCATGACGAGGTTATCGATGTCATCCTCCATCAGCGGCGTGAGCGTAACGAGCAAACTGAAGGGGTCCAGGAGGGTTTTCCCGACCATCTCTTACGGCGGTAGTGCGTGTTATCACCATCGAATGGTGCGCGTCATGCTCAATCTCACTTTAGTAATCTTTACTTTCAGCCTCTGCGATCCGACATTGCGCTGGCAGTCCGCGATGTCAAGGGTACCCACTTGGGGCGGTTGATTACTGTTCGCGGAATTGTTACCCGCGTTTCTGAAGTCAAACCTCTCCTTCTCGTGAATGCCTACACATGTGACGTGTGCGGATCAGAAACGTTTCAACAAATTTCGAGCAAGACATTTTCCCCAATCACCGACTGTCAGAACGAGAATGAGTGCAAGAAGAATGGCATTCGTGGGTCTCTACACATGCAGACACGCGCTTGTCGCTTCAGCCCCTTTCAAGAGGTCAAAATCCAGGAAATGGTTTGCCCCTTTCTCTGATCTTTTATCTATCTGCTCAAACTTCCGCAGGCGGACCAGGTTCCGGTCGGTCACATTCCTAGGTCGATGACGGTTCATGTGAACGGCAACCTTGTTCGCATGATGAATCCCGGAGATGTAGTTCACCTCGGAGGCGTTTTCCTTCCTATACCCTACACTGGATACCAAGCCATTCGGGCGGGGCTACTCACAGATACATATCTGGAAGTACAGCATATTCATCAGCTGAAGAAGCAGTATAGCGACATGGACATGACCCCACAGATACTGGCACAGATCACCGATATGCAACGGGACCCCGCGTTATATAACAAGCTCGCTCAAAGCCTTGCTCCGGAGATCTATGGGCACCAAGATGTGAAGAAGGCACTCCTCTTACTGTTAGTAGGGGGAGTCACGAAGACCATGGGTGATGGGATGAAAATTCGTGGTGACATCAACATGTGCCTCATGGGCGACCCTGGTGTTGCCAAGTCACAACTGCTGAAGTATATTTCAAAGGTCGCCCCGCGCGGTGTGTACACCACAGGAAAGGGTTCCTCTGGCGTTGGTCTCACAGCTGCTGTTATGCGAGACCCGGTTACAGATGAAATGGTTCTTGGTAGGTGATTTCCGCTTGAGGAACTGTTCGCGGACTGACAAGAATGAGCTCAGAGGGAGGTGCTCTTGTGTTGGCTGACAATGGCATCTGTTGCATTGATGAGTTCGACAAAATGGACGAATCTGATCGAACTGCCATCCACGAGGTAATGGAGCAACAGACGATTTCCATTTCCAAAGCCGGTATCTCAACCACTTTAAATGCTCGAACTTCTATTCTCGCCGCTGCGAATCCACTGTATGGACGCTACAATCCCAAAGTATCTCCTGTGGAAAACATCAATTTGCCTGCAGCGCTCCTGTCACGTTTTGACCTACTCTTCTTGATTCTTGACAAGCCAACACGTGAAGACGACGAGCGGTTAGCTCAGCATGTCACGCATGTGCACATGCACAATACACACCCCAAACTCGAGTACGATGTCATTGATCCCAACTTGATGAGGTCAGCGTTCATGACATCGTTTTATGTGGCATTCTAATGCACAGAAATAGACATTATATTGCACAGGCACGCCTCAAGCGTCCTGTTGTCCCGCCTGTGGTCTCGAATTATATTGTAGACTCTTATGTGCGTTTGCGCAAGCATTCCAAAGAAGAGACAGCACATAAAAAATCGCATACTTACACGTCAGCACGTACGTTGCTCGGCGTGCTCCGCCTTGCTCAGGCACTCGCACGACTCCGATTTGCAGACATTGTAGAACATGGTGACGTCGACGAGGCATTGCGCCTGATGGAGTGCAGCAAAGAGAGTCTCGAGGATGACGAGGATAAAGAATATGAACCTGACCGTTCGGTTATCAGCCAGATCTTTCGGCTTATCAAAAACATGGCTGGAGAAGGTGGTGGTAAACGAAGAAAGAGACAACGCAGATTAGGCAAAGGTCCTGAGGGCGAACGCGATATGGATGTCGACTCCAGCGAAGATGACGAAGGAGAGTTGGCCCTCATTGATGTGAGATCCAGGATCCTGGGTGCTGGTTATACCGAGGCGCAACTCAACGATACCATCGCCGAGGTAAGTTGACATTTCTCGTCTTACACTGCATCGCTCACTCTTCCGTAGTACGAATCTATAGATGTCTGGGCACGAGTAGCAAATGGCTCAAAGTTGCGTTTCATCAATGTCTAACATTGTGTTGTACTTGGACTGTATCGATCGGTATATATGCAAGATATGCCATAAAATAACACATCTATCCCGAGTGTTCTTGAGAAGCATGTTCCCAACTTGACCCACTGCCGCTCCCAGGGCTTGCTGCTCCCTCACGCGATTGAGGTTCATCTCGGTACCTTGACGCCGGCTCTGCGGTAGCTGGGTCGTCATCATTTAAAAATTCAGAATGGAAGCCCAACCCCAACTCTTGATGTTCATTAAAGGATTGGCCAGGGTGGAGCATAGTTCGTTCGTCCGCGTCTTCATCGTCATCGGATACTTCTCCAAATGCATCATACAGCTCCTTTGCTCTCGGTCTCGGGCGTGCACCACCTCCAGAAATGGAACTCAAAGGAAGGTCGGCATCCGTAAGGGACGAATATTGCGCACGCCCTCTTGCGCGTCTCCTCCAGAAGAAGATGCCGGCGCCAATGATAAAGAGAATAACAGCAGTGATAGCGACGAAGAACCACTTGGAGTTGGAGACAAGGTTAGACATGTCGGAGAACCAGCCTTCATCAGGAGTAGGGGTCATGCTGGGAGACGGAGAGGACCCTGGAAAGGCAGGGCGGTCAGCTTCGCCTTCCGCTGTACCATGATCGCTCGGGAGGCCCGCTGTCGGTTTGGGGTATGATTTGGCGGAAGAAGGGGTGGGGACTTCAACCGACTCAGATTCCTCGGGAGATGGAAGAATTTCATCGTTGGTAGGGAGAACGTATGTCTTGACTTGGGCAGGATCAACTGTGGAACCCCAGAACATAAGTCGCCAGCCATGGAATGTCCCGTTGTGGTTTGCGTCCGACTGATCGGAAACCCTGATAGTCCAATCGCCGACAGGGTTCTCGCCCCTTTTGTTGGAGTCAATGATCGAGTTTCCAGGAGAAAGCAAAGAACCAACCAATGCTTGACAGTCATAAACCGCCAGCCTTGATATCCAGTAGTGGCAAAATCGTGTTTGCGTGAAGCAGCCAGAACGCTTTTTACGCCGTTGGGGCTAATGAGTTCGACTTCCACGTCGCCTCGCTTAGAATGGGAGATCCAGACGGCAACAGTTACATGCTCGAGGCTTTCGAGGTTATGCTCAAGCAACACGTCATTTATCAGAGTGAACGTGCTCCTAACCCCACCTGGAGGAATGGGTACACCTCCAGTCATGGTACCTTCCGGATCTGATAAAGAACCATTATTAAGCTGGATCGCGGGTGGATGGAACCAGGCTTGGGGCTTGACAAGCTCCCAGTTCTGTGCTGCTGTGACAAAAGCGTACGCATTGAGCTCCCCGTACCCGTATTTGTAACTGAATGGCCTGCCCGAGGCTGTGTTTTCCCAGTCCGGGTCCTCAGGATTGATTATTTGAGCTGATCGAACACAAAGGTGTTGAATGTCGCGCCAAGTAAGATCAGGACTAGTGAGGCAGTGTCAGACAAGTACGAGGACAAAGGGAGAAACTGACCGGACTTGAAGAGCGAGGGCAAAAACACCTGCTGCGTTTGGGGCGGCAGCAGAAGTGCCCCCATGGCTGGACGAACAGGCGTTTTCACCTACGTCGGTGGTAACCTGGAAGAAGGTTAGAGGAGGTGAAATAAAATGAAAGAATGTACAGACAATGTTCTTTCCGCTGCCCGAGCTGTAGGCAACCACGAGATTGGCTGCGCAGGGTTCCGAGTAGTAAGGGTGGAGGCCCTTGTAGTCCACGGCAGAAACCGTGACCGAGTAGATGCTGTTGGTATAGCCGTCAAAATTGCACTGGTCGCCGGACATCGCGCCATTACCACTGGCGAATACGAATATAGAGCCCTTTCCGTGTCGACCATTCTGTACGCCGTTAACGAAAGCCTTGTGAATGATGTAGCTTGGACCCTCCATGGACTTGCCGTCGTCGGGGGGACCCCAGCTGCAGGAATAAATGTCGACATTGTGGAAACCGTAGTTGAGTGCTGCAGCTTCATCTACATCCGTGATTGGGCCGGAGAGGATGCGCACACCTGCTACCTTTGCTTGATAGGCGAGGCCAACGCCACAGACGTCGTTCTTCGCAGCAGCGATCTGACCGGCACAGCGAGTGCCATGGCGGTCGTCTGCGAGGATGGGTTTAGGTAGGGGAGTGTGATCATTGAAGTCATAGGAATGCTCAGCATCCTAAGAGGTATGAGAAGTGATAGAGGTGCAAAGGATAGGAGGACATACAAAATTAACAGCAAGGTCCTCGCTTTCGTAATCGACACCGTCGTCGATGAGAGATGTGATTACGCCGTTACCGGTGATGCCAATTTCCCAGAGACCAGTGACGTTCATCATGTGTTCGGGGAACTCTTCGTTGACGATATGCCATTGCTGGGTGAAGAGAGGGTCTGTGACGCCAAGACGGGCGCCAATGGCAGCAGCGGAATCATCCGGACTGACGGGGGGAGGGGCACGTTTTGTTCGCTGACGTGGGAGCTGCTGCTGGAGCAGGTTGATACTGTCGAGGAGGCGGTGGACAGGCTCATGGCGGGGTTGGATGGCCGCAGCTGCACGAAGGGCATCGTGGTGGGCGAGGACTGGGTGTCGATGAAGAGGTGTGTGTTTTTGGGTGCGAAGGAGCCATGCGTTGGGGAGCTCGCCGACCTGACCGACAAGCTCGAGATCAAGACCGAATTCGCTGATGCACTCGTCTACGGAGGGGGAGGCGGGGTGGGGGACATAGTCAAGAAGAAAGTAGTCGAACTTTGCATGGTCGGACTTGACGGGGACGTTGAGGGCGGGGACGAGGGGCGCGAGGAGGGGGAGGAGGAGGAGGATGTGTCGGGTCATGAGAGAAGGGAGTTATTGGTCACGTGCGTGTCAGACATATTCTGCACGGCTTTCATTCAACGTTCAACAATGACCATCGGGAGGAAACGCACGCGTCGGTCGCTGTCCCCCGCGTCAGACAGCGACGACGACAGACCGACACCACCGCCCCCGCAGAGGGCACCCGCAGAAGAGTCTGTATTCCACCTACCAACCGAGCACGAGTACCCAGAGGGCCCCGACATACAAATCATCGGCGAGACAGACCCCCTTGACGACGGCGACAGCGAGGTCCCTGTTCGAGTCCTCACGGACTTTTCAATATATGATCACAACACTCTCCAGCTCGTCCCCATTGCACGCCTCCTCGAGTTGTCCCTCAACTCCGAGCTCTCCTTCTCTGCCTCAGGTTGCGTCAAGGCTTGGGTTGACACAGATGACGACGAGGACGAGGACGAGGACCAAGATGACGCGTCCCAACCACGTGAAGACAGCGACGACGACAGCGCAGAGACCGAAGATCGCATACAACGCCTCAAGCTGACCCCTATCAAGCTGTTCTCGTTCCACGACCTCAAAAAGTGCCGTCGCCGCCTCGACAGGTACCTGTTCTTCTTCTCCTCCCGCATCTGTCTCATCCTCCGACAGCAACATCTACATTCTCACCCAGTATGCCTGGTACATCCTCGATATCCCCTTGCCACTTTACAGGCCTTTCTATACCAGTTTTTGGCTCAAGCATCGCATCCTCCACCTCGTCGTCTCCTCCGCAACCTCCAATCCCAGGCTCAGTTTTGATGACTTTATTCACTTTCTCAATGTAACCCCCTCCTCCGATGACGATGTGGCGGTCTCCCTCAAAATCGTTGGCAGGAGTATCACAGAAGGCGATGTTCAGTCAGAAGAAGTCGTATGTCTTTTCGACCTTCCGCTTGCCCTCCTCATCTCCTCCACAGAAATCATATTTGTTGGCTACCCTCGACGACCTCCATGAAAACGAGCATATCAACATCCGTCGCACCCCTCTGTATCGCACCCTCCTTGGGCATCGGATCGAATACGAGTTTGGTCCTCTGCCCAAATCATCCAAGTCATCCCGCCCTCGCTCACAGTCCAATGTCCCATCGGGTAACCTGGAACTTCAAGTCCTCGAGCATCGCAATCCAACTGTTGTCACCACGATCGTTTCTCGTGTTACGAAGCTGCTCTTCGAACAAAACATAAAGCTAGTAAATCTCCCTATTCAGGACGACGTCGATATGGATGAGGTGCCCACACACCCCTCTCTCGTCCACCTCGCGAATCCCAGCTCTGTCAAATGGGGCACCCCCACAGATCACTCGGGTTACTACCAATCCGTTTGCGTCGATGGTGTTATTTATTCCGTGCGTTTGCCTTCCCTTCCATTTCCCTTCCTCATCTCGTTCTTAGATCGGTGATAACGTAATGGTTGAGCCTGGAGTAGATGAGAACAAAGCTCGCGCAAAGAGCTACACCCATGAACCTGCTCAGTCACCCAATTCACTTGCCAATTCTCGCTGGTGAGTTGGCCACTCTTACTTAGTCTACCTTGTCTATTTACCATATCCAGGTTCTGCCGTATATGCTATTTATTTGAGGATGAGCGCGGCCAGAAAATGTTTCATGGCCAGTGGCTTACCCATAGTTCAAAGACCGCCCTTCAGGAGCTCGGTCACTCTCAGGCTCTTTATCTAATGTTAACAGATTGTGAAGATATCCACATTGATGCGATATCACAAAAATGCAACGTCCGCGAACTCGGCCTTGATGCCCCTGAGCCAATTGATGGAAATTCATCGGAAGAGAATGACTTTTTCACTGGGTATTATGGTTTTCTATACGTTTATTTACACTCTAACACCGCCACTAGCCTGTTATATAACAGCGCAGATGCTTCCTTCGTCTCGCTTTCCAAGGAACAAACAATACGTGCCTTTGCCCATTGTGACACTCACCAACAGTGTCTTTCCTGTGGTTTCCAAGCGATGAAAACAAGCATCGTTCATCCCCGCCCTCTCCCCGGTGGGGGATTTGCTCAACATGAGTTTTCGTACCACCTCCATGATTTCGTTTACATCAAACGTAAAAAACCGCATTCCGTTTACAAAGTTGGTCAGATCGTAAAGCTAAGGGCGATGAAGACTCCGATTGAAGTGACAGTCCAAGTATTTGGGAGGTATGATGATGTCGTGAGGACAATGAAGTCAGAAGACACGTATCGTTTACTATCATCTGATGATGTAAGTTCATCCCCTTAGACGGCAGTTATACTCGCTGATCATCCGTGCAGCGTAGACTTTTTAGGACAGATGATATGGAAGTTGTGGACGATGAAGACCTGCAGGGACTGTGTTATGTAATCCATGCACATGACACCGATGCAATTGACGAGTGGGTGAAGCGTGATGATCACTACTATGTCAATCAACACTGTTGCTCGTCAAAA
Source organism: Boletus tomentosulus (assembly GCA_038092475.1). NCBI lineage: Eukaryota > Fungi > Basidiomycota > Agaricomycetes > Boletales > Boletaceae > Boletus > Boletus tomentosulus. The sequence goes on from JBBPQH010000187.1 coordinate 22,410, forward strand.
CCAAAGTCCGTCGATGATCTTGAAGATTGGCCGGAAAACGACTTAAGATCTTGCCAAAAGTGTCATGAAGAGAGGGAAGATCTTTTGGAACGGGAAAGTCTACTACTCAAAAGACATGGTCGTCTGCGTGGGTTGGAATTGTTCAGTGGTAAGACTTTGCCTGCATAGTGTGTTTATCACTGATGTTGGATCACAGGCGCTGGTGGTCTTGGGACTGGTCTTGATTTATCCGGTTTTGTAGAGACCCGGTGGGCGATCGAATTCTCGCCCAGTGCTGCGCGAACCTACAAGTGAGTTGAGTTTTCGCATCACCTGCTTGCACTCACGAGTGTCTTTTTAGGCGCAATCATCCTGAGGCAATTGTCTACAATCAATGTACTAATCTATGCCTACAGCACGCGATTGATACCCAGGAAAACAAGAAGCCAAAACCGCTTCTCTCATTAGATGATAAGAAACCATTACCTGCCATGCCAAAACCAGGTGATGTAGACTTTATCTACGGTGGTTCGTGATTTACGATTATTTGCGTGCATGGATATAAAGGAGGTTGCTAGGTCCTCCGTGTCAGAGTTTCTCTGGCATGAACCACAGCAAGGCGAGTGAAGAATACATGGAATGTTCTCTCACTAACAACTTATTAAAACAGAAAGAATTTGATATACGGTATGAAGTCCCTTTTCCCATCAACTACTGACCGTATGTGCCGTAATGTAGGAGCACCCTGGTGTGCAACATGCTATCATACGTCGAGTTCTACCGCCCGATGTATCTACTCCTTGAAAACGTCCTTGGGATTTTATCTCACAACCAAAAGACGACTTCAAGGAGGAATGGCATCCAATTTGCCGTTGTGAAGTTTATTCAGCGTGCGTTGGCCTCCCTCGGGTGCGTTGTCCTTTCGTCTTCACTTCGCGAGATACAGCTTGACGACACACAGATACCAATCTAAACTTGCCGTTCTCCAGGCTGCTCAGTACGGTGCCCCCCAAGGCCGCCAACGAGTTATTTTTTGGGGAGCGCGCCGTGACGTGTTGATGCCAGAATGGCCTCTTCCGACACACTGTTCTCCCATAAGATTAACTCGTGCTGGGTTGCCGACCGGCTCCGTTTTGCCGCCCATCATACGGAACAAGCTTGAGGGTGGTTTAGAAGACGATCGTTCCGCGCCGCTGCACTTTGTTACAATCGACGAAGCAATTGGAGACTTGGCATGTGTTCATTGATGAATATGTTCTACAGATCGTTCTCACGTTAACGGTATTATCACTAGCCCCCTTTCGACTGGTCCGTACTTTCGTGCACGCTGACGTGGGTGGCTGAAAATGTTGGTATCCAGGATTAATCCCCATATTACCGTGAAAGCTACAGCGAAGGACAAGAAGGAAGCCCGCGAGCGCAAGGATGTCCTTAAGATCCCAGCCTTTTGCCCCCTTATAGTCCCCAAGCCTCCATATGTTGGCTTCTCACAACCACGCAAACATAGCTCAGAACCACTGACACGGTATCAAAAGTGGATGCGCCAACGACAAGATGGAAAAATCAATCAGGACTTGAAATATCATTATTCAAAAAGATGGGGTGCCAACATATCAGAACGGTAATTACTCATTATTCGTAGCTCGCATCGTTGTTCACTTTTTTTAGTGTCTGTGCTGTACCGCTTGTCCCTGGGGCAAATCAGTTCAGTGAGCGATGATCACATTGTTGCGGGAATGTTCACTCGAATGCTTTTAAGGTTTACCCTCGAAGCTGCGGATGGAACTTGCAAAACAAAAGGAGGCCGAGACGAAGTATGCTTGTATGTGTTGAAGTCTAAATCGTTGCCTCTGCTTCATTTCCTCGTAGCTCTCTATAAGCGCCTAGATGCTAATTATGTGTTCGCAACCGCTTTGACTACCGTTGCACCGAACAACAAGGGTGGGACGGTCCTCCACCCATCTGTGAGTATTTTCTCCGTTGGAAAGAGGAAGACAGGTGATATAGCGAGTTCTTAGCAAAAACGAATCATCAGCGTTCAGGAATGCGCTCGAGCACAAGGATTTCCCGACCATTATGAATTCTTATCGGTCAATGATGCTCCCAAAAAGATTGTGGTAGATGTACTTGTTCCGTTCTGAGCGTCATACCTCTTTGCTGAAAGATATTATTTAGCAACTTCGTCAAATCGGTAATGCCGTCCCTGTTCCCCTTGCTTATGCTCTGGGTAAATCGCTTGGGCAAGCCCTTTTCAAGATGTGGGACGAAAATGACAGAGAAGGGAGTCCCGAGGTGTGAATGCACTCTGCTGTTGCCTGCGAGACAGGCAACATTGTCCACGCAACAAATCATCTTAAGGAAATTAGCAGAGTATATAAAAGAGCGATAAGAATAAATCAGTTGAGAGCAGCTGGAACGGCTACCATGAAGTATGGTATTCAGAAAATAGGCGTCACAAGTCCCCCATGTCAACAAGTCAATAATGTTGTTGTACTCTGTGGTCTAGGAGGTGGAAGCGGGCGATGAGGGATGCGCTGTGATGAGGCAGCAGCAAGCGCAGAAGTACGTCGTGCCAACTGGGCTCTTCGAAGCTCTTCATCGATCCGCCACATGCCTCTGACGAACGCGTCGCGATCGACAAATCCGGTACACTGAGGATCGCAGTCACTCCTGTCACACGATATCCACCTGAGATCCAAGAAGCACCAAAAGTCTAAACCCTTACCATATACTCCGAAGCTTTTTGCGGTCGAGGCGGGAGGCACCCCATATATGCTTGACGATTCGTCCGTTCAGACTCTCCTCGGGGACAATGGGAGGCGACTCCTCTTCTTCCTCGCTGCTACTTTCATTGAGCCCTTTTTCCAAAGACAGGACAGGATGATCTTCCGGGGCAATCAAGTCCACGGACAAGCCTCGCCAACCCGCTGCTTGTCTGCTTCTCTTGGCGGGGAGAGGCGGCGGCGTGAGTAGTTTCTTTTTGTGTGCTTT